>MU122236.1:0-47834 GCA_014904905.1 Wilcoxina mikolae CBS 423.85 | reverse complement strand
CTTGCTGGAGACTGGCTTGACGTGATCGAGCCGGGGCTGGCTGGAGACAGTCGAGCCAGACTGGCACTCAGCTGACTGGAGATGATCGAGCTGGACTGGATATCAGCTGGCTCTCAGCTGGCTGGACGCGATCGAGCTCAGGCTGAGCTGCCCCTGACTGTATGAGCAGGTTAAAACTTATAAACAGTAAAAACTTCTATGAGATAACGTAAGGTTCGCGAACCGGTTCGTACGAACCCGCAAATTTGACGAATGTTCATGGCAAATCTCGAACTAGCTTGGTTTGACTGAAGATTGGTTCGATTCGAACTAGAATTGATGAACCCTAACCCTGATCCGATTCGTGCGAATCAAACCAGTTCGTCAATTCCCTCGAACTATAACGGTTCGTTGCTAACACTACCTGTATATCTACTCCCATACGCTCTCTCAATTTCAATTCTTCTCCATCATCTCTATCTATTCCATCTTTACCTATTTACCACTCTCATCGTTGTTTTCAGACACATTAACTCTAACCCTGACCGACCCCTTATACACCTCATTTACAGCTCAGAACGTTGCAATGCCACCCAAAAAGATCCCATCTACCACCTCCAAAACTGATGCAATTAAGGACACTCTCCACCACGATGGTTTCACGAAGAAGTTCATGGCTGAGTGCATTCGAGGCCTTAATTGGATGTATGCCATTCACGGTGTCAAGGATGATGGTGTGATTGACTTGATGTATGATATTCTTTTTTTGGACCCAGTCACTACAAGGTACTTTGCACAGTTTCAGGGGATGTGGAAGCATCGGGCATCGACTCAACCACGATACATGGAATGGTGGAGTGGCTTCCGGGTGTTTCTCCGAAACTATTTCGATAAAACTCGGGTGCAGATGAACCGATATCACAAAGAAAACCCACCTTTACCTATCAACTCCGACTCCAACCTCTCCGACCACTCCACCACTCTGACAACTGTGACGACCGCGACAACTCCAAACGTCGCAAAGGCGATGCCAAGAAAGACACCTGGTATCCCGGGACTCCGAAGCTGCAGCCACCCTCCCACAAATGTGCAATGCCACTGACAATCATTGCTTCTGCCCTCCAGAAGAAACGGAAACTTGATGACATCTCCACCAATACCCTCCCTACGAGCCCAACACCTATATACCCCTTCCGCATATATATCGTTGACCCTGAAAGCTACGGCCCCGAAAGCTACGACCATTGGGACGACATTTTCATTCACCATACCACGAATTGATGGCATCTCACACCAGTTGAGAAGCTCACCGCAAAGGCCGTTCACCGTGCTGTGGGTCACCTATGTCCTGCTAGATATGTCAGCTGCATCCTTGGGTGTCTAGTCATGCCCGGCAAAACCTCTTTGCAGCCGTGGAATGCCACTCAACACAATGGCAATGACCCTGTGGCGACCTTCTTTTCGGTTACAGCTTACAACCCTCTCATTGTTGTGGCTGTTCTGAAGGCAATTGTTGTTGCGCCTCCAAGGATTGTAAGAGCTACTCCATCACCACCCCCACGATCGTCTCTCTCAGTAATACCTGGGTCCTCTAAACAGGCCGAGAGCCTGACACCTGTTCCCAGTTTCGTTGCAATAAACGACTCGGCAATAAACATCTCGGCAACAAACGACTCCGTAATGACACAACCGGAGGTGACTGCTACTCACCACGTCGAGTCTACCTCTCTCCAAGATGTGTCATCATCTGTGCTGGAGGAGTCAATGAGTGTCAGAGTTGTACGAATGGTGGAAACAGCACAAATTGTTGAGGCGACATAGCAAGCGGCGGTGTAGTTACAGGAACAGTGGGAGGCGAGGTTGCAAATGGCACAGGTTTTGGTGGAGCAGGAGACAATGTGTGACGTTTCGTCGGTATTGGTGGGTGTTGAAGAGTCGTCGGAGTAGGTGGCAATTGGCACGCACCAAGATGTCAATGGTGGTATGTGCTTCACATAGCTTGAGGCGTCACGTTTGATTCCACCATGGATAGGTCAGCAATTTGAGTAATGGTTTTCGGTACGTCCAACAGCGCTGCAAATGACTAGCATACTGATATACGTAGTATGTTCGTGTTTGGGGGTTGGATTAGATTGGGTCTTTGCATTTCCTCTTTGAGTCGGGTGGAGTCATTTTTGCATTTTACAGAGTTGTTTTTTGTCTCGTTTGGGTGTTCTTGGATGTTCATGGCATTAATGGTATTTGATTGACTAATCGTACGCGACACTTTCGTGACAAGCTTATACGAAATCGTGTGAATCTGCCCCTTTATGTGAAAACCTTTCATGTGCAATGCTCAGCGACGTGTCAGTCCTTTTCTACACTGTATTGCCCTTCATCTACATCGCAACTGCACTCTTTTCCTGCCTTTCTGTCATTCCTGCCTTTCTGACATTCCACCCTTTCTGATATTCCTGCCTTCTGAAAATGACCCGAACAATCAAGGCCCTGTACAAGGCCACATCCTCAATTCCAAAAGCAGCACCGGCCACTCCTGCAGTTGTCTCCCCAATGCCACATACAGCAAACGGTCATAAGAGAAAACTCACTTTGCAGGCTGACAAGCAGAAGCGAAAGTGGATCAAGGCTACAGCCTCACATATTGAATGTTCGACCACCCAGGTCTCCTCAGCATCTACACCCAATGTATCTGCCCCAAATTCAGCCCTGAAACCGTCTCTGCCCCAGCTGAATCAAGCCTCCATCTCGATGTCGCCAGCACCCAGTGTCATTTCCAACGTCGATATTTGTTCAGCGACGAACCTTAGTCACCTCTGGAGTCCACACCCATGATCATCGGCTTCACAACTCATCCCATCGTCTCCGCCAAAGACACCTTCATCGGTCAGCAGCAAACGATATAGCAGTCGAAGTCTCCTTGCACCAGGTGACCTTCGAGTTACTGCTGTACTGGAGACAATACATCGCATGATAGAGAAGCAACTGCTGAGCGAGACACTATTCTCAACTGAAGCTGAGTTTCTGCTGGTAGCTGATACAATTCCGAGAGTGGTAGATACCGACAAATATATCCAATACAAAGTCTGTAGAGTATTCCTGGCCGAAGGCATGCAGGCAGGAACGAGTCAACATTAGCTTCCAGGAACGTCAGAAGGAGTGTCTCAAGATAGTTAGGTATCTCCCAGAATTGCATTCGCACTGACTAACTAGCCGTATGTCAGATCAAAAACAGTTGCAATGCAGTCAGATCGCACATGATCATGATGGTCCGTGAGTGTGCAGGGAGACTATACAAGTTGTACCGTTTCGAATATGATGAGCGCCGCATATACATTGACCGAATTCTTTCAGATTTGACATTCATTGTACGCTAATGCGATTGTACGAACGAACCTGATGTGAGTTCAACCTGATGTGAGTTCTGTCTGCAACATGTGGCGTCGCTAATACTACCAGGAACGAGCTAGCTACTTTCTTGCTGAGGAGATTCCACAATATCTATATATACATTTCTTCCAACGAATTCGCAAATGCAGCAGGCATTTAAAGGGCTTCCATAAATGGATTCGGGAACAGACATCCCCGGCACTGATTGTGTTAACATGTACGGCATTGCATCACGCACTAATAGATTGGCAAAGAAATGGAGGTTTAGCTCCAACGAAGGTTGCAATCGATGACCTCGAACATGAAATCCGGCGCAACAGGCCCGAGTGGGAGTACTACTTCAATCAAGATAATGACGGCAGTAAGTATGACCTACACAATGTATGCAATTGCTCTAACAATTTGCAGAGACTTACACTGATCTCATGAATATTTGGAACAATCTCCCATCTCCATTGAGACAGAAGATAATCAAGTCCATAAGGGCAGCTCTCAACAACCTCATTCTACATGAGAAAGGAGCCAATAACATGCCACCCATTATCAAGCCTCGTCGGGTGGTATTAAAAAAGGCTGCGATGGAAGCCTTGATGATGGAGCTGGATATTGAGACTCCTGAAATTTCTGCAATTTGCATCACCACTGCTAAAGATTCATCTTTCGATGCTGAGGATGGGATTCATGATGGCGACAATGATAGCGACAATGAGTATGATGACATTCACAGTGCCAGGAGTCGTGTTCAACGACATCGTGGTCTCCAGCTGGATGATGATACGGTCAAGAATGAGGAGGTTGAGGATGATAATAATATTGAGAATGAGGAGGATGAGGATGAGGATGAGGATGAGGACGTAGAGTCGGAGTCGGTGGATGACTGCGAAGGAGACAGTAGTTCAGAGGATGTACTTCAAGCTGGCTGCGATGTATAGCATGGTGTTTGGAACGAGGAGAGAGTAGTTTAGAGGATGTACTCCATGCTGGCTGCGACGTGTAGCATGGCATTTGGAAAGGAAAACTGTATATATTAAAGCTCAATATCAAACATCGTCAAGAGTAACGTCAATGAACTTTATCTGTTGTTCGAGATGTGAATGCAATTTAGGGCATCGTATACACGTCGCATGAAGTGAACATTGCGTTATGTTACGGTGTACATTGCACTCTGGATTAAATGGTGAGCACACTGCATAGCTGCGACAGTAGAAGTGATGTGCACTGTATAGATGCGACAGTAAGGAATGCTACGTCAGGAGGTGCAAGCGTAACGCCAGGGGTTATATATACGCAAGTGCAGTGTGACTCTATGACGAGGCTCAAAATGTTTCGTCTGAAGCGTCTGATGTGCGCTAAACGTTCCGGCGTCCGAAGCGCGACTTGGTTTTTTTCCCGATGCGTATACTTTGACATTTGGATATTTCGTAAATTATAATTTACAACATTGTACACCTGTTGAAGTTCATTCAATGGTAAAGCCATATCGGAAAACAATCCCTGCACCTGGGTGTATTAGTCACATCCGGACATCGGTGTTGCGCCAGAAGCACCTGGAACATCGGTTGGCAGGATAACATATAAGTCCGCGACAATACGATGTGAGCCACTGCAAAATCAACTCTTGATGCTAGATATTCACACGATTACATGTCACTCTGCACAGTATCTTTGGATGCTTAATATACCATGTTCTTAGTCTGGCTGGTGAATTGCATGGTGCTCAGTGGCAATACTGCTTTGGGCATTGTAATGACGATTCTATGCACGGCATATTGTCTATTTATAGTTCTAACACCTTACAGTTCTAAACACCGTTTATACCCTCTTCACCACTGTATTCTACTCGTTCTCCAGCATATAATAAATATTGTTCCAAGTCGCTAGGTCTATATAACTATTGACTATGTATCCTATATTCTCTGACTTCGACGAAATAGGCTCCTCTGGAATTAAGTGAGCCACAACCACAATATTTCCTTTACTAATCACTGCGTATGCACTTCCGGAACATGGTTTCACTATCCTGACCATCTGCGATGCACTTTCCAGCATTCCACTGTTGGCAGGCTTCATCACTTCAATGTATGCTAGCCAAAAGATATTTGTGCCGCGCAAATGGACAACTCGCAGCTTGAATAGACGAAGCATACAGTATGGTATGTGTCCCTGCAGTGCTTTGTGAGACTCCTTATATTGTGAAGTTTGAACCCATACCCAGTCATGGTGGGCAGACCCCGAATACCATCGTTTATCTCCAGTATATCTGAGCTTCTGAATGATGTGCTCGTCATGCATGTTACGTAATTGTACCTCCAATCCATGGTAAATTGCGACCGTGCTGTTTAAGAGATTATTCGAATCGATATTAACCTGCTTGTAGTATAAGAAATGACGGGTGGCATCATACAGACTATTTCGAAGGACGTTATCACTGATTGTTTTCATGAGGCCCTGAAAGTCTTTGGCTTTATCTTTTTCTTTGTGCTGCTGTGTAGATATGAACCTCAATAAAAGATGTCTACTGGTAGTGGTAGCTTCCACTGTCACTTCCGCTGTCACTTCAACTGTCACTTCCTCTGACACTTCCATCTTCTGTGGAGCAGCTCGTGTACGGTTCCATGCGTCGCAATTTGTCTTTCTGTCAGCGAATGCATCACTCCGAAGGTAGTAGTTGATTATCTTGGTATACTAATCACCCATCTTGTTGGAGGTATTAAACCCGTCCTTAATCTGCTTCCGGTGAGAACTTTCTCCGATCTCTGTTGATCACTGTTTAAGCGATCTGTACAGTTGTATCTGCTCTTGGAAGTGCTGCATGAGATGTATCTTTGGAAAGTTGAAATAGCTACCCTCTTCAATGTATTCGGCCATTTCTGCATCGATAATACCTTTCCAGGCATCGCGAATGCGCTATCAAAAGGCCGTCATTTTCTTCTTGTTTTCCTCGGAATTCAACTCGGCATTCAGCTCGGCATACAATTCTGTACGTCTCTCTTTGGCCTCTGCTGCCAGTCGTTTCCCAGCGCTGAATTGTTGAAATACATCCTTCAAATCGTGAAAGCGACGTAGAGCATTGTCCATGAGGTCGAGTGTTTCGTCATTGTGAGAGTCATACTGGCAATAGAAATTGAACTCAATAAGAGAGCGAGAGCACTCAACTGCACAGTCAAAAACACTACACTGAGAGGGGCTTGGATCCCACTGAGCAATGCGTACGACATCCACAAGGAATTGTGACATCGTCTTGATTTCTCCTCCATTCCAACATGAAACCTCCTCATATGCACATTTTGGCTCCGTTATATAAAGATATGCAGGCACCAAGAACCAAATATCATTGAACGTGTCAAGCTGCTGATGCTGCTTGAGAAATTCGTGAAGCCATATCAGGAGGTGCTTCAACATCCCAATTTGCATTGTGTGGAGTAGATAAGGCTTGAAAAGATCGCTTGTAATGCAATCAAGGTACCATAAGATGTTAAAATCCGGATTGACATTTTGGCGTTTGAAATTGGTGATGCTCTGGGGTGTATTTGAATCTGACTGTATACGATAGATATTATGATCTTGGAGGTTGTGTCGCTCATGTTGGTGGCAGGGTAGATTACCCATTTCCTGCAATGGGCATTCAAACCAGTAGCATATACCATTCTTGATATTGTGAAGGTCACGCTGCTCGGGGTAATTGGCCATCTATACAGCCAGTATTGAATAACAATATCTGAAGTTGCCATCAGCACAGCGGGTATAGAAGGTGCGGGTCTTGGAATTGAGTAAGGATTGCAACACATGCTGCATCATATTGTGACAGACTATTCGATTATGTTCCCTCTGAGTATTTCATCTTTTGAGTGGGACATCATGCATCTTGACTGGAATGGGCAAAAGCGCAACCAACAATACGCTGTATATTGTGTGCTTCATCAGTACAGCTGTGGATAGGTTGCCGATCATCATATATATCAGCCATGCCTTCTTGTTACCAGAGAAGTCCATGAGGTGGGTGCTGTCAGACATGAATATCATTGGCACCAGTATATCACCATTGGGTAGTGTTGCGTACACAATTGTGAGCATTGTAAAGGATTGGTAAAGAGTATATCAAGAAGGAAGCTTACCTGCGTGTCCCACCACCAGTCTCCAGTATGCATCTCATTGTAAACATGGTGCCCAGTATCATTGAAGCATCATTTCGGTGTGTATTTAAGATGATCCTTGTATGCTGGCTGCCGGAGTAGCAATTTTGCACACTCTATAGGGTCACGGTGCTACAACTCAATTGCATGCGGATGCTGTGCATTCTATGCCATCTGCAACATAACTTTCTTCCAGGAGTCATGGCCAGGTCTGTCCTCCATCGCGTCGATTTTCTGGCAGTGATTGTAATTCGATTTCAGAGAATCATGCACACACTCTTTAAGGCTGCAGTTGCTCTTCAGGAAGTCGTCGATGATATTGGCGGGAAGACTTTTCGATGTGACCAGCTCTGCAAAATTGTACTCCTCCTCACTGTTGAACGGATGGAAGAGGTTGTCGAAGCATTGCTCACCATTGTACTCATTGTAAGTCGCAACGTATATTATAGGTGCTCCCGTATCGGGATATGAGAAGCTTTGGATATTTGATTCAAATTTGGACTGGGATGGTTCTGGAGAAGGTGACGTGTGCAATGGAGGAAATGCGCCAGGATCGTCAACGTAGTTATGGTTGGCATAAAAATCACTGTGCAAATTGTTGACGCAATGCTGAGAGTATTTTCTGATGCATTCAGGGGGCTCAGTGGAGTCTGTCATCACCTCAAAAAGTTGGGCGCGATATCAAGAATGGTTACTGTCGATGGGTTTGTAGAGCCACAAGTCAAACTTGTAAGTTTTCAAGCAAACATTGCAGAAACAATTCAGAGTTCATATGGGAGGTATGGTGCACGTTGTGTAGACAATGCTGAGGGCTGTATATGCAGTTGACAGAATATTATGAGTATTGCCAAGCAGGAGTAATGTAATTGAGCCGCATGGTATACAAAACTCTCAGAGCATATATAGAATGCCAAGACCCTGGAATATCTTGCAGACAGAGTTTATCACGATGTAGCCATGCTCACAGTCTATTTCGCTATAATTGATAGGCATATATAAGAAACAATCTATGGACTTGCTTGTGTGCTTCCTTTTTTGAAGTTTCGCTGGGCAGATGATACGAAACGCAAACAAAAACATGTGATATCACGCATTTCGTGTACAATGACATGAATTCAGATTTCATGATACCACTGCACAGTGTTTATTGGTGGTGCCTGGAGAGGCCTATATACTGCCAGAGATGACGGTGATACTTCTCGAACTTCATATGTAGTGTTGGCAACGAACCGCCCAGAGTTCGTACAATTGACGAACCGATTTGGTCTGTGCAAACCGGATCCTTGCCAAGCCTTTCGCCACAAACCCCACCATTTCGGCCTACAACTGCGAACAAAAATTAGTACGCGAGTTCTTGTCTGATCGGCTCGAAATGTAGTGCATCTTGTAGCTAACCTCTCCCGCTACAGCATGCGCTACAATTCGAGCCAATCGGACAAGAACTCGCTTACCTATTCCCGTTCGAAGATAGATGGTTCGCGAACCGGTTTGGACAAACCTCAGAACTTCATCCAAATCTCGGATCGAATCCGGATCGAACCACGTCCTGGTTCGATCCGCGACGAACCGATCCGCTTCATTGCCAACACTATTCATATGGCAGGTTCCGACTATTTGTGACAGCACACTGCATCATTATGTTGGAACTTGATGTTACTGCCATATGATAGGAATCCAAACTTAAAGACTTCGATACTTTGACTCAATATTCGCATAACCAGTGTATCTCACGCTCAAAAAGTGGTTCAAACAACTCTCATAGTCGTATAAAATATGCAGTGCATCTGTCAGACCGGAAGAGAAGTACTGATGGCAGCTCACAATCAGAGAAGTACCAATTCAAGTATGATATTTGATGTCACCAACGGTTTGTGATATCACCAACGGTTTTTGATATCACCAACGGTTTTAACTATTCTGCGAGCCGTTCCACACAATTCCAGCACCTTGAGGGCCCATTCTGCACTGTATATATACTGCTCTACACTCCCTCCATTTCAATTCTTCTCCATCATCTCTATCTACTTCATCTTTACATATTTACTACTCTCATCGTCGTTTTTATACACTTTAACCCTAACCCTGACCGACCGCTCATACAGCTCAGCACGTTGTAATGCCACTCAAAAAGATCCCATCTACCCCCTCCAAAACCGATGCAATTAAGGACACTCTCCTCCTTGATGGTTACTCGAAGCAGTTCATGCCCGAGTACATTCGGAGTCTTATTCAGATGTATGCCATTCATGGTGGCAAGAATGATAGCGCGATTGACTTGATGTATGATATGCTTTTTTGGACCCAGTCACTACAACGCAATTTGCACAGTTTCAGGAGATGTGGAAGTATCGGGTATCGACTCAACCACGATACATAGAATGGTGGAGTGGGTTATGGGTGTTTCTCCTAGACTGTTTCGATAAAACTCGGGTGCAGATGAACCGATATCTCAAAGAAAATCCACCTTTACCTACCGACCCCGACTCCGATGACTCCGATGACCCCGACAACTGCGACAACTCCAAACATCGCAAAGGCGATGCCAAGAATGATACCTGGTATCCTGGGACAATGAAGCTGCAGCCAACCTCTCACAAATGTGCAATGCCACCGACAATCATTGCTTCTGCCATGCAGAAGAAGTGGAAACTCGATGATATATCTACCAATACCATCCCCACTGGCCAAATATTTATATACCACTTCAGGATTTGCATTTTCGACCCTGAACACTACCGCTGAGAAAGCTATGACCGTTGGGACAACATTTTCATTCACCACCGCTCTAATAGATGGGATCTCTCACTTGTCGAGAAGCTCACTGCAAAGGCTGTACACCGTGCTGTGAATCGCCTATATCCTACCAGAGTTGTCAGTTGTATTCTTGGGTGTCTATTCATGCCCGGCAAAACCTCTCTGCAGCCATGGAATGCGACTCGACTCAATAGCAATCACTCTGTGGCTACATTCTTTTCCATTATAGCTTACAACCCTCTCATCGTTGTGGCTGTTCTGAACGCAATTGCAGTTGTGCCTCCAACGATTGCAAGAGCTACTCCACCACCACCACCACCACCACCATCACTACCACCACCACCACTACCACCATCACCACCACCACAACCACCACCACCACAACCACAATCCTCTCCTCCAGGAACACCTGGTACCTCCGAACTGGCAGAGAGTCCGACACCTGCTCCCAGGTTAGTTGCAATACACCACCCAGGAACGACACAACTGGAGGTGACTGTTACTTACCATGTCGAGTGTGCCTCTTACCAAGATGCCAGGGTTACACGAATGGTAGAGACAGCACAAATTGTGGAGGCGACGTCGCGAGCGGTGGTGGAGTTACAGCAACAGCAGGAGGTGAGGTCGCAAATGGCACAGGTTTTGGTGGAGCAGGAGACAATAGAGCAGGAGACAATGTGTGACATTTTGTCGGTATCGGTGGGTATTGATGAGTCGTTGGAGTCAGTGGCAATTGGCACACAACAAGTTGTCAATGTCGGTATGAGCTTTACACAGCTCCAGACATCGTATTTGATTCCATTATGGATGGGTCAGCGATTTGAGTGATGGTTTTTGGTATGTCTAACAGTACTGCAAATAACAAGCATACTGACAGACATATTAGGTTCGCGTTCAGGGGTTGGATTAGATTGGGTTTTTGCATTTCCTTTTTGGGTCGGTTAAAGTCGTTTTTGCATTTTACAGAGTTGTTTTTAGTCTCATTTGGATTTTCTTGGCATTAGTGGTATTTGATTGACTAATCGTATGTGATAATTTAGTAACAAGCTAATACGAAATCGTGTGAATCTGTCCCTTTATGACAAAACCTTTCAGGTGCAATGCTCAGCGATGTGTCAGTCCTTTTCCACACTGCATTACCCTTCGTCTACATCGCAACTGCACTCTTTTTCTGCCTTTCTGACATTCCTGGCTTTCTGACCTTTCTGCCTTCTGAAAATGACCTGAACAACAAAGCCACTACACAAGACTGCATCCTCAATTCCAAAAGTAGTACCAGCCACTCCTGGCACCCCAATACCACGTACAGCAAACAGTCAAAAGAGGAAACTTACTTAACATGCTGACAAGCAGAAGCGAAAGCGGACGAAGACTACAGCCTCACATATCGAACATTCGATTACTCAGGTCTCCTCAGCATCTATATCCATTGTATCCGCACCAAATCCAGCCCTGAAATCATCTCTGCCCCTACCGAATTAAGCCTCCATTTCGATGTCGCCAGTACCCAGTGTCACTTCCAACATCGGTATTCGTTCAGCAACAAACCTTTGTAACCTCCGGATTCCACACCCATCATCATCAGCTTTGCAACTCATTCCATCGTCGATACCGAGGATACCGTCGAGTCTGTCGGTCAGCAGTAAACAACGATATGGCAGTCAAAATATCCTTGCACCAGGTGATCTTCGAGTTACTGATGAACAGGAAACAATGCATCGCTTGATTGAGAAGCGACTGCTGAGCGAGACATCATTTCCAACTGAAACTGTGTTTGTACTGATAGCTTATACCATTTCGAGAGTGATAGATACCGACTAACATTGTTTCCAACACAAAGTCTGTAGAGCATTCCTGGCCGAAGGCATGTAGGCAGGAAGGAGTCAATATTAGCTTCCAGGAACGTCAGAAGGAGAGTCTCAAGATAGTTAGGTATCTCTGTGAATTGTATTCTCACTGACTAACGTATGTCAGATCAAAAACGGTTGCAATGCAGTCACATCATACATGATCAAGAAGGCCCATGAGTGTGTAGGGAGATAATACAATTTGCACCATTTCGAAGATACTGAGTGCCGCATACATATTGACCTAATTCTTTCAGATTTTACATTCATTGTATGCCAATACGATAGTACGAATGAACCTGATGTGAGTTCTGTCTGCAACTTGTGGTATCGCTAACACTACCAGGAATAAGCGAGCTACCTTGCCCAGGAGATTCCACGATTTCTATGTATACATATCTTCCAACAAATTCGCAAATACGGCAGGCTTTTGGAGGATTGCTATGACTGGATTTGGGAACAGACACCCCAGATACTGATTGTGTTAACATGTATGGCATTGCATCACGTACTGACAGAGTGGCAAAGAAATGGAGGTTTAGCTCCAACAAAGGTTGCAATCGATGACCTCAAACTTGAAATTCGGCGCAACAGTCCTGATTGGGAGTACTACTTCAATCCAGATAATCACAGTGGTAAGTATGACTGTACGACCTTCACAATGCATGCAATTGCTCTAACAATTTGCAGAGATTTACACTGATCTCATGAATATATGGAACGATCTCCCATCTCCATTGTGACAGAAGGTATTGAAGTCCATAAGGGTGGCTCTCAACAATCTCATTCTGTATGAGAAAGGAGACGATAACATGCCACCTGTGGACAAGCCTCGTCGAGTGCTATTAAACAAGACCGCGATGGAAGCCCTGATGATGGAGCTGGGCATTGAGACTCTGATCATTGCTACGATCCGCATCCCTGTTGCCAAAGATTTGTCTTTCGATGCTGAAGATGGAATTGATGATGGTGACAATGATAGCGATAATGAGCATGATGATATTCACCCTTCCAGGAGTTGTACTCAGTGACATCATGGTCTCCAGCTGGATGATGACAAGGTCGAGAATGAGGAGGATAAGGATGATGATAATGTCGAGAATGAGGAGCATGAGGATGAGGATGAGGATGAGGATGAGGACGTAGGGTTGGAGTCAGTGGATAACTGTGAAGGAGAGAGAAGTTTAGAGGATGTGCTTCAAGCTAGCTACAACATGTAGCATGGTATTTGGAACGAGGAAAGAGTAGTTTGGAGGATGTGCTTCATGCTGGCTGCAATGTGGAGCATGGCGTTTGGAACGAGCAGAGAGGATGTGCTTCAGGCTGGCTGCGACGTGTCAGGAAACTGTATATATTAGAGCTAAATATCAAACATCGTGAACAGTAACGTCACTGCACTATATCCATCGGCTGAGATGTGAGTACAATTCAGAGCATCGTATAAACATCGCATGCTGTGAATATTATGTTATGTCAAGGTATTAATTGCACTTATGCGTTACATGAGTAGTGTTATTGATCAAAAGGTAAGCATACTGCATGGCTGCGACAGTAAGAATTATGTGCACTGTATAGCTGCAACAGCAAGGAATACTGTATCAGGAGGTGCAAGCGCAACGCCCGGGATTGTATATATGTACATGCAGGGTCCCTCTACGATTAGGCTCAAGAGATTTCGATTGAAGTGTCCGATGCGTCCTAGACCTACGTACGGCCTGAGCGTGATATGGTCTTTTTCCTGATGGCCAGGCAATTATATATCAATGCAAGTATTGATTGTTTTTATGCAGCCATCAAATACTGTACCTGTCAACAAAGTATTGATACTTTGACGATATCAACTTTTAGAAATTGCTCAAAAGTTACTTTGAATGATATTGAAAGCAATTTCTCACTAAAGGAGAGCATTTATGCATTGATATGTAGGCTAAGTATTAGGCTGAAGCAAGGCAAGACAGCTGCCTCTAGTACAGCATAGAATTTCTGTTGCCATACAATTTCCGAATTTGTGATGACTTGTATGTCCAGGTGGCAGTAGTTATTTGCTTCATATCTGATGACATTGCTTCAAATATGGCCATCCTATTATTTGTGATTCAGTCAATTGTTAAGGTACAATGTACAAAAGCATTCTTTGTTGCATACAATTGATCAATTAAGGCAGGCAATTAAATATGAATATAAGGTCTACGTATATGACTGTATCAAGTAAACACTACATTCTGTTGATATTTTATCGACAGAAACATACAAGGTGTATTGTAATTCTTCGTGCTTATGTATCAAACCTCATTATAATAATTTATCATATATCAGTCAGCTTTCCAACATCTTCTATGCTGGATACATTTCTCATGTATTGTACAATATTGGAATTGTGATACTAGGTGTATTTCGATTGTAAGTACACTTGGCCTCATAGGTGCACTTGGCCTCATAGGTTTTCATGGCTCGCAGATGCACTTGGACTAGTGAGAGTACTTGGCTCACAAGTATATTTGGCCTCTTAAGTATACCTGGCTTGTAGGTAAACTTGAGAATCATGTATACCTGGCAGCCGAGACTGGATAAGTACCCTTTATATATAGTTACCTTGCTAAATACTTTTATCATGCTAGCAATTATCTTACTTACTTACCATACCATACAATTGATATCTTTATCACTTTTTCCTATTTGCAACTGTATCTCCATGTATCCATCCAGAGAAGGATGTACGTTCTTACAGTATAATCGCTTTTCAGTCACCAGATACGTTTCGCTCTGAGCTATCCATAATTTCATTACTAGTTGAACCTGTCGCAACATGTGCACAAAATCAGACGATCTGTCAATTTCGTTGAATGGTATCTCCAATACCCTCAAAGAGGTCGACTATACAAATGAAGTTTATAGCGAGGATCGCAACGACGGCTTCAGATCCATGCTCACCATAAACAATTTGTGGAGAATAACAGCCCAGAATAAGATAGTACATATGATCTTCAACTAGCAGACCGGATGCCTAATGGCCGAGCAGGAAAGATTGGCCTTCAAATTAGAGCGATGGATTGTTGAACACGCCAAATGCAAAGCAATAATTCGTGTGAAACCTGCAATGTTCATCATGGTTGACCGTGTACGATACTGTGGTGCAGCCAATAGTTTCAACAGGTTTATTAATGCATTACACTCTGATGTGGAACCATACATACCTATCTTTCTATGTGGTGAATGAGATTTAGTCAAATACGTGGTCTTCCTCCTCGACTGATAAAGTAACCACTCGGATCTGATACAGTATCAGATGGCGATGACAGACTCTTCCAAATTGGCCAGGGAGTAATGTGTGAATTCTGACTTCTATTGTGAGGACTTTAACATCTTTGCGCAAGAGATTATCAGAATATATGGAGATAAGGATCGCCATAGGAGAGCAGTTATAATGGTGATAGGTGAATATAGTCCATTGCCCAATAAGCCCGTTAGAGTCTTTACGAATGGTGTGAAAGCTTATTTCAGACAGGCCAGATGCAGTATACAAAATAGTGAGCAGATTCTCTTCAACATGCCCTAGGCAGGACTCTGGCATGCACTCAACTACAAGGTCAAACCAATGACCTCCATTTGCAGAAGGTTTAAGAAAATCGAGGATGTTATCTACAAGGATACAGGTTCAGTGAACATATATTCCGATAAGCATCGCAGCAGCCAGTAGCAAACACATTCCGTATCGTACCTCAGAGGAGGGAAACAAAGTAATAAGTCATTTATCTCCGAACCTATGACTGAGAAGTCAACAAATGATACGTCCGGCGATATTGCAAGCTTCAGAGTACTCGTGGCAAATTGACTGCAACATTATTGGTCTCAAAGGAGGCCTTCGATAGCAGTAGTGCTAAAATTCAGTACATACGATGTGGAAGCAAAGGCTATAAGCATTTCTATTGCCCTACTAAAAGTCTCGTTCAGGTACTCAAATCAAGTTCCAACTTTGGTGGAAGCTATGGAATTGGATATCATCATGTGAGATGCCAAAAGTCATTTGATATTAAACAGTTAAAAGACTTGCATACCTCTCCCGGTTCATAGCCCGATTGGAGAGGCTTAACAATAAGAAGTTATGACTAGAGAGGTTGGAAATAAGATTGTTGTTGGTGACAATATATGAGATTCAGCCCGACCGAATTGCTCTCAAATCGAGAGATATCCTTCACCCCCCCCAGGAATCTCTGTTCAAATTAATATTTATATAGTACAGAGAAGCTGGATTCGTCTCACATCATTCTCAAAGTGATTGTACATGATCGACCTGGTGAGAGGCAGTACATTTCGGTTTTATACAACTCTAGCACCATTAGCATCTAAAAGTACTCGAGACTACTCAGGCAACTTGGACTACAACATGAACCAGCATTCATATCTACTCATGGTCTCAATGACCAAGTGATGATTACTGCAAGGTGCAGCCAAACGGAAAGGGTTTTGGTACGATATTTCGAACACTTTGCTCCGATTGATGAACCGGACGTACTGATCATACATTTGGCAATATGATGTGATTCCAGGTTTTTCTTGATTCAAGGCTAGGAATACTGAGATAGACAGGATATCTGGTCGACTTCTAGCTCTGCGAACACTATAAGGTGATACAAAAACATCAGCAGTCACCCAGGTGATATCGTGATTTCCACAGCCAACTGATGACCATCGCTGCAGCACGACATTGAGGATAATACCGCTCCTGACATACATCTACATGGAGCTACCGCATTCGAGAGCCTCTTATATATCGATGTATTTCTTTTGTCATTTCCGACACAAATTGCTGATTGCACAAGGTTACTCACAGCATCCATAGAATTCATTATGAAAGGTGAGAGGAGTACCTGAAGCCGGACAAGCAAGCCGGGGTAGTGGTAGTAGTTGCAGCAGAAGAGTTACACATTGACAGTACTTGAATAACTGCTGCCGACTCGCCGAGTCAAAAGAGAGGTGAATCGGCTACACAACCTTGATTCCATTGTGGATGGCCATTAGATCTGTGACTTCTGCTTTCCGCAACACTTCTGATGCTATTCTCATTAAAGAACTTAGTCATAATATGAGCAGATAGGGTGAATGAAAGCGGCAAGAGAGTACCAGAAGTACCGACTGACAATGGTGGTTATATACGAGCCAAATATCACAACTTTGTTGAGGTCTTTTGTAAGACCAAGGTTAATACCTTGCCATCAGATCGGTCAATTGATCATTGGATCGACCTGGAACCCGGGCACAACCTGGCATATGAGTATATCTCTATCCTGTCCGAGGTTGAGTTAATGACTTTCAAGAGCTACATCAAAACAATTCTGGCCGATGGTTTTATCCAGCACTCATCATCAACACCGACAGTATCAATACTTGTTGCAAAAAAGAAGTATGGCAGCTTCAGACTCTGTATCGACTACTGAGATCCCAATGTGGGTACAATACTGAATCGGTAGCCCCTTCAATTGTTCTCAGAGATGCTTAACCATGTACGCACCACCAGTATATTTATGCAACTGATCTTCCTGCAGCTGATCACCTTATTCACATTAGGAAAGGTAACAAGTACAAGATGGCATTTCAAACCCAGTATGGCCTGTTTGAGTACACGTTCATGCCATTTACCATGACAAATACACTGTGTATTGTTCTGGCTTACATCGACAATTGCATGAGGTCTTACATTGATGACATTGCCATGTATTATCTCGACGACAATCCGTTCTACTCTCCAGACTAGAAGGAGAACGATGAGCCTGTGGGGAAAGTACTACAACAACTGCAGAAGTTCAGCCTCTATTGAAAGGTAGAGGAGTACCAATTTGGCTCCCAGAGGTGGGCCTCCTCTGCTTCGTTATCAGTACCAATGGTGTCAAAATGAAAACTGATTGGATTCTGACAATTGAGGATTAACCAACTTCCAAGTTGGTATGGGACATCCAGGTCCTCCTCTGTTTCATGAACTTCTACCTGAGATTCATCAAGAAATATGCAAAGTAAGTACAGTTGGATAATTAGTGTACTTGGAACTGAAGTGTACTTGATAGCTAAGGCCGTATAAGTACCCTTTATATAGTCACCTTGCAAAGTGATTTTGCATGGCAGTGATAATCTTACATACACATCTATATAAATGGTCACTTGTGATCCTGTTTTCAATCATATTTTCTCAATTAATATATCAATACATACAGAGTCATACACAGATAGATTTAACTTTGCATATTATCGGAACATATTCCCCTTTGAAATCAATTCTGTTTGCCATATTATTGAACAGTACAATGTGTGATATGAACTAAACAATTTCCTTTTTTTCCGAACACTACATTATGACATTGGTCGAGTATTTGACAAGAGATATTTTTAAGACTTCAGTGACATTTACGTTACTGTTGTTAAAATAATAATTGTTAGGGTGAAAAGTTAATTAATGAGAGAGGGCAGCATTACTTTGCAAATATAATATTGTATTAGTTGCTAAGACTGTAAGTGCCCTCTGTAAATGAAGAAGTAGAATAAAAAATATCAATCTGATCAACCTTACATACCTGATTCTAGTTGCTTTGATGACCCAGATATTGAGGAAAATAGGACTATTGAAATTGTTTTAACTTTGACCTTGTCTGCTATCTCCCTCTATTTATGTAGAAACTCATTTTTGGTAATCTAACTACTTCTTATTTCCTTTATGGCAATCTGTATACTCTTCACCACATTTCATTCATTTCTGTTTTCTGATCATTTCTTATACTCTTTGAATATTTATCCTCTTTATCATACTGCCTTTTCCTTTCCTGATTCTGTCTCATCTTAACCTTTCTTTACTTCTTTCTGACTCTGACTCATATTAAATATTGTATTCAGTTTTCTGGTATTGCTTGTTTGCCCAATCTCATTTCTATATAGTATGTATTGCTTGGTTTTGGTACTTATTCAAAACATATACTAATTATTGCTAATTGAACTCAGTAGTACTTAATGTAAATCCAAATGCTGATCTCACTTATATTACCACCTAACTTCTTCTGGTACAAGTATCCAAAGAATTCAATTGCTCTTGTTAACATAAATCTAAATCTGTTATATTATTATTATAAGTTGAAAGACTCTTATTCAATAGAGCTAAATTTGAACTTCAAATTTTGTTATATGAAACATGCTTATATATCAAGTAATTCTAAGTAGTACAATTTTATTTTATAATACATGTATTAGTGTTCAGTTATAAAGTATAAATATATGTATGAACAGATATTTCAATCAATATATAGGTTGAAGCCTGTGAGTTGGATGTATTATTGACATAGCATAGTATATCATCTGTTGAAAATATATATTTTCAAAAATAATTCATGTATATACTATTCAAATATATTTTCAAACAATTTAAATTCTTTTTAATAGTCAATTATCCTGATATTCCTAATAATCCTGGTCTTTTTTTACAATATAGTATTCTCATTTGAGACATACCACCATATTTCTAAGGGATCTTGATCATGAGTTTTGTAAATTTGTAGGTATTACTTTAAGTTCTCCAGTATAAGTAGTACGCATTGTCAATTCAGATGTTGCTAATAGTATAGGTTATAATGTGTTGTTCAAGATATTGTAGTGACTAGAAGAGAGAATACAACATTATGAGCTTCCCAATCATGTATGGTTAAGGCTTGTTCTATTTGTTGTAAAGATTGCCATGCTATTCTTGGATAATTTAAATATCTTTATATCTCCGAGTCATTCCTCATACACTAACAAATATATCTATTTAAACTTCTACAATTCACTCTTCAATCCAAATATCTTTCAACCAGTATACTACTTCAGATAACTGTAGCTCTCTTATCTTCGAGGTTAATCAGCATACCATTCTGATAAGTACTTCTCTCAAACAAATAGTAATCTCTATAACAACAATATTTTATATTGCTACCCTTCAAACAAGTTCTATTCTTTAGATTCTTCAATATTCAGGCAAATATTATCCTCACAATTTAGTGTTGCTTGATAATTTATATTTGTATATGAATAATCATTGCAGACTTAATTCACCCATGATAATAGCAGATGTGTAATCCTAAATAGTATTGGCAACGAACCGGATCGGTTTGTCACAGATCGAACCAAGGCGCGGTTCGACAAGGATCCGATCCGAGATTTGGACGAAGTTCCGAAGTTTGTTACAAACCGGTTCGCGAACCATCTATCTTCGAACGATAATCGGTAAGCGAGTTCTTGTCCGATCGGGTCGATATTCAGCGCATCTTGTAGCGGGAGAAGTTAGCTACAAGATGCACTAAATATCGAGCGGATCGGACAAGAACTCGCTTACTTATTTTTGTTCGCAGTTGTAGGTCGAAATGGTGGGGTTTGAGGCGAAAGGCGTGGCAAGGATCCGGGTTCGTATGAACCAAACCGGTTCATCAATGGTATGGATCCCAGGCGGTTCGTTGCCAACACTAATCCTAAACATAGTTTTTCAAAGGTGTCTATTTTCTTGAATGTCAGAGTTTCATAGAATCAATATCAATAACTATACTGTATTTCATATCCAATGTAGGGATTGTTAGTGGTCTTCCCTTACAACGTGTTCATAGTTCAGGAGTCAGAAATGTATGCTAGACACTGGTATATTTCTGCATGAATCTATCTATTTGCTGTGCTGTCACTCATTTTTTCTTGCAATCAAACGAGAGTAATTATTTTATTGCTGCAGGAACAAATTTGATGTAATACAGAGAGTGTCTTTTCAGGTTTACCAATACAAGTATCATCCCTACTGCTTTCAGAACTTGCTTGCAATGGAAGTTTATGAAGATTTGTTCAGGATATGAAAGTCATTAAGATTCAAGACAATGATGTTTGGCTTTCCAATTTGTATATTGTTAGGGCTTATTCTTCTCATCAGGATACTTACCCTTCTACCCATGGAGATTCTAAAGGTCATTATACCTCTATCCTATCACTGTAACAATTACTTCTATCTATACTTTTCAGATAATCTTCACAATCTGACCTCCCTTGATACCATTACCTTTTCTAGACACCTCACCATCTGCTCTACTGAAGAACCTTCAGTACCTTTTGACAAGATCATCTACTTGGAGGAATTGAATCCCACCTAACAATAGTCCTTCAAACATCTGTGGACTGGACCAGTCATATTCTTTCAAACCTTTAACCTGCAGGTGAATGATGTTCTTTTGATCGATTAACCTGCAGGTGAATGATATTTCTTCGATCCTTTCACCTGCAGGTCAATGATATGCTCGAGATCATAAGGGGCATTGTTATAATTAGTCTGTATAGGTGTGGTCATGAAAGGGCTGACCACTTATGATATAAACTCAGATACTTTTGTAGTTACATCCATTCTGCTGTCTGAATAGTTTCGGTGACATAAGGTGGCAGAGTATCAATTCCGTAACCACCCTTTATTCTCTATCAGTGGTATATTTGATTGCATAACTGTTGATCTGATTTTGTTGATTATGATAACCAAACGAGTGACATCTTGTGAAGATTTGATAATGTAAAGGATTGGCACTTGTACAATCCTGATCCAGCTATCATCAAGCAATCGTAGCTGACTACACTTCAAGAGTACCTAATGATATATAATTCTGCAAGGTATAATACTACCTCCCTTCTTATACAGTTTGTGTTTCAACAATCTTACTTATCTACTCTGTATTGCTTTGGTGAAAATGACCTCTTGTACTCAAAATCAAAGTGCGATCATTCTTGCTTGACCTAGTATAATATGATCCCTTGTGCTCTAAACCACATCCATAATCTAGGAGTGTTGCTAGCCGTTAAAAACCCTTTGTGGAGAAAAGGTACTAGCTCCACCTTTTATACTTAGCTGTCTGAGAATTCTATATATGATACTCTTTAAACAACCTCTTGTCATTAAAGTTCTCATAAGGTTTCTCAGTTCAATCTGCTTCATCTGGATACTCTTTTCACTTTACCAATACAGGACCTTCCTTTGTTCCTTGCTACACTAAGTGTCCAGCACCTCTTCTACCTCAGTACCTGATTCATACTTGTAGCATTTCACATCGTGATGAAGTTTGTTTCTATTGCTATATTTTGAGAGTTCAGGTGCAGGTCTAATGGGGACAGTGGCTGTTCAATAAGGTTCGATGAGAGAGACAAGGAATGTATTGTAAATATGCAACCGCTTCAGCAACTCAAGCTTTATTACTGTTGGTACGAGTATCTTTACAACCTTAAAAGGACTATGTAGCTTCGTATCTAGCATTCTGGATGAATGTCTCGTCTTAACGTTATTTCCATTCAATCTAACTAGATCACTAACTAAACACTTTGAAGATTCCTTAACACTTCTATCAATATACTTTCCAATTTACTCTTGTGCTTTCTCTAAGCCCTTTTGACATAGATCGTACACGCTTGATATCTAGTGGATATAGTTCCGTGATGTATGATTCTTTTCTCCTGCTTCAACAGGCTAATTCGTTCGATGATCTAATCCATAGTTTGCAAAGAAATGTGACATGCCAGTTGTGGTAGTAAGAGAGTTGTTATAGATATATACTGCCATTGGCAACATCTCTGACCAGTTATCCTGCTTGTAGTTGCAGAAGTTCTACAGGTTGCATTCCAATGTTTCGTTTACACTATCTTTTTGGCCATTGGTTTGTAGATGAAACGGTGATGATATTTTCAACTGAATATTAAGGTCTTGAACCATGGAAGACCAAAACACTGATGTAAACCTAGAGTCTCAGTCTGACACTAAGTTCGAGAGTAGATCATGTAATCTCCATACTTCTTTCAGGAAGATATTGACCAGGTCTGTAGCCTTCTTGTTGTTACATGGGTACATGATCTGGATGAGTACGTACAGCCATTCACTCCTTGAAATCATATATATTTTGGAGATAATCTTCTCACCTATCTTCGTTGTACTCAGACAGGAGTTGACCATAGTGATACGAGTGAAACTATTTGCAGCAATGTTTTAGACATAAAGGAAGGCAGCTCCCGGGCGATCATCCGTACTGGTTATACTTCTTTCATAGGGAGCATGAGTATACAATACAAAACTATCTAGTTCTCGAACATTCATAAAAGGCTTATGATATAAACAAGTAGAAAGCTTAATAATATTGTAGCATCTTGTCTGCAGGTGTCTTATGACTATAGATTGCGGCTACAACTTGCTGTTTTTACTTTGCAGACAAAGGTAGTTGTCATTATATCAGAAGGGGTGGTCATCAGCTCTCACATTCTGCCATAACTTCAGCATTTATACTCAATAGCTATGATTGACAATTGTTAGTCTAATTACTAGTTCCTGGAAGACTGCACCATTGTTTCGTTTCACTATCGGCATGTTGCATAGTATGAGACATCTCTATTGTCATCTTCATGCCGCTAGGTTTTGCCATGTTGCAGGGCACTATGTACTTTTCTTCTGAATCTCCTGTCTGGCAATGCAGAATTCAAAATTTATTTGATCTATCACTTTGTCCTGGATCTCTTGACTCGATGCTGAGTCACCTAGTAGGTTACAAGTATATAATTAACTATATACATATATAACGGTGATCAACTGATACTATGCCACCTACCATACCACTATCAAGTCTTAGGTTCTCAATGGCATTGCACTCCTGATATCCAATCAGCTATCATTGGTAGTTGGTACAGACACAGGTATTCATCAGGTAGGTATATCTACCAGAATGCTGTTAATATATAAGTGATCGGTATTTCAGTCTACTGAAAGTAAAGTTCCTCATATCGAATACTATTGTCTGCCTGCAGGAGAGACTTACAACCTTACCAATTTCTAGTCCGCAGTCCCACATAAGTCCAGACAATGAAAGTATTTCTGGGTGGCAGAATTATGTATGTCTGAACTAAAAGAGCTTGTATTGGCATTATCCGGTATCAGCAACATAATATTTCTAACTATCGGGAGCAGAGACATACAGTAGCATATCACCCTATGTTTTCAGAATAATGCATCCACCAGCTAAGTGTAAAAGACTATTGCTGTCAAATCGAGGAGGTGTAATATCCCCACGCAGTCTAATCATTCCACTTTGTCAAGACACAGTATTGGCTAACATGGTCTTGAAAAATATTCTGCATGCAGTCAAAGGACTCTCATCGGTACAACATCACCTAACCTCAATCATGAATCCAGCAATCACATTGTACCTCATACTCCTGCTAAGGTACAACTTCAAATACTTCTGTCAATCTTTTAGTGGAAAGAAGTGTACCATCTTTGTAAACCTGTCAACAATAATCCATACTGATGAGCAGCTATCTGATAAAGATAGATCGATGATAATGTCTATAGAGAATGAATTCCTAGGACAGTATGCTAATTCGAGGGGTTGCAAAAGTCTATAGCAAGCGTTCCAAGCTGCCTCGTCCATCTGAGATTCAGCGCATGAGCAGACATTTGCTTCGATGAATTTCTCCATCTCAGGCCAAAAGAAGTTCCTTCGAACATGTTCAATTATTTTGTCTGATCCCATATACACAGCTACCTTTGAATTATATTTTGCTTCAAGTATCTGTTTTTGTAACTGCAGATTTTTGGGAATCCAGAGTCTGTCTTTTTAGTTAATGGCTTGGATTTCAAACAAGATGTCAGGACTTGAACTGCCTTTCATTGCTCTGATATACACTTCGTACCATTCACCATTGTTGTTTGCACTACGTATCACCAGCTCTACAAACCACCAATTGAACTTGACTATGATGAGAGACATCATCTTTGTAGAAGAAATCATGATCTGTTCACCTTACACTGTTGCTGCTATCATCGGAACCGTTTCACCATTAGAAGTTACAAACTAATCAGGTCTTGAAATGCGGTGAATTGGTTGGTTGTCATTTTCTTCCGCACTATCTTCCCCCTTCTTAGATTGGTACTCCAAACACATTGATAATGCATAAGGTTTTCCATTTGTACTACCTGGTCTGCACAATATCCGAAGTCATAACCAGCCAGTTCCTGTACCCAATGAGCTTGTCTTCGATTTTGAATCTGAGTGATAGTGAAGTACCCGAGATTCTTGTGATTGGTAAATATTTCCTTCTGATAGCCTACACATTCCAGATAATATCTGCACTCCTTATAGGTAGATGCTATTGCTCACATCCTCTTATCATGGATTTCATAGTTGATCTCTACCTTGTCCATTATCTCAGAGTGGAATACCAACAGGTGCAATCATCTATTGATGACTTGGAGAAGAATTGAATCAATGGTGACATCACTGGTGTCTGCCTCAATCACAACAGGAGGTACAGGTTTGAAGTAACGAAGAATGGATGCCTCAGTTCAATACTTCTTTAACAGATTGAAAGCGTGCTGGCAGTATGGGTCTCCATTCCAATTATATGGTTTATCAGTTCGTTCAGTTAGATCCATCAAAGATTTGCCAATGGTCAAAAGGTCCTCAATGAAGCATTGATAGTAATTGGCCAATCCTTCAAATGACTGAACATCCTTTCTTGATCCTGGTATTTTCCACTTTATAATAGTATCAATCTTGTCTTCTGCCATGCTGATATTCTCTGCTGATATAATGTATTCAATAAACTAAACTTGCATCTGATGCCACTCATACTAATCAGGAGCTATGGTGAAATTGTTTTCTTGCAATCTATAAAGGACTTTTCTAGTCAATTGTACATGTTCTTCTTTATTCTGGGTATAAATGAGTATATCATCTATTTAATCTACCCCTCTATAATTGACTAGATCTCTCAGAATGTTATTCGTCATATGTTGGAATAAAGCTGGCACATTTGCAAATCCCAGGGTATGACTAGATACTCATAGTACTCATATCATGTATGACATACTGTTTTCCATTCATTAACTGACTTAATCCAAATAAGATTATAACCAGCCTTGAGGTCAATCTTCAGTAAAATCTTAGAGATATTGACCGTATCTTTAAGTTTGTTCATTAGTGGCAAGGTATGACAGGTCATAATCGTGATGCCATTAAGTCCTCTGTAATGAATACATAACCTTAAACCCCTTGCAAGAGGCTTCATAATGAAGAGTATCACTAGTCCAGCAGGTGAATTGTTTGAACAACTCTTGTCTGAATCGAACATATCTTTCAGATCATGTTAAAGTACTACAGGCTCTATCTCTGAGTGTATATACATGGATCCCTCTGGAGATTATTCGCCTTTTTTTTAGTCATTTGCAAGATCAAAAGAACGATATGGTGGTAGAATATTTACAGTTTCTATAGTATTCACTGATTGGAAGTTTCGATACTGCAATGGGAATCGTTCAATCAATCGATTTCAATTTCATTTGCTGCATTGACATGTACCAATCTAATGACTCTGATTTACCATATATTGATATCATACATTAGAATATCATTGTCATATTCAATCAATAATATACTAACAGCTACCTTAGTTCAGTGTTGGTGACAATGTTTCCATGTAAAATAGAGCTTATCACCTTCTTCTGTTACTCCTCTGAATACTCCATGCTTAACGATCTACAGTGATATAACTTGATATTGCTCAACAATTTCATAGCTCCGATTTTGAAGGTTTCTGTTGTAAAATGACTTTCATATCGCAGAGTGACTAGCAAGGTATACTGTCAACCAGTATCTTCTACAATGTTGTAATTAGAGTTTCCGACTGACTGTGATTCAGTTCGAGTTACCAATGGAACATCATTGGACTTGGCCCACAGCTTCAATATCATAGGTGTATCACATCCTATATCCAAAATATCCCTTGCAGTGTCATTCGATTTGTTCTGAAATGAAGTGAACATATATACTGTGGGTCGTGAACCAGTCTTTGGTTCAGGTGGAAGTTGTTTTCTCTTCTTTGATTCAGACTGAGTTGATTAGGCTGAGGCCTTGCGTTTTCATTCTTTTCATGTTAACACTATCATGAACTGCCATTCAATAGCACTTCAGCCGCAACAGATTGTAGTTTTACTGAGTATATGGATGTAAGTGTGAGAATGAGAGGTTCATTATTATTGTTTCGAAGATGATTTGATGGTCAAATCGTTGTAGTTGGATGGTATATGAGTGGCATATATCGAGTACTGAACTCATCTTCAGGCACCCTTTTTAACCACAGAAAAGAAGTCATTTGTCATTACAACTAAGCTCAAGATACAACAATTTATGGATACCTATATCTGAAGGAAAAGATCCCACTCCTACACTTTAAGGAAGGACATAAGAAACCAAGCTTTTCTCAATCATCGATTTCCATACCATCATAGTCAATCTCATTCAACCTCCTCGAGAGTATATGAGTTGCTGATACTGTGATTCTATCAGTCAGACTTTTTGGTCTGACCTTCAAGCTGAAGACTGTAGTCTTCTGCTTTGCAGCTTCTTCCTTGTCCTTGGGTTTCTTGTTCTTCGTACTGGATGAAGTCTTGATGGGATTCTTACAAAAGAACCAGTTATCATGGTCAGAGAATCTATAACCCCTGTATTTGTTGTGTTTGGCTCTTGCTTCTAGCAGACTTTCAGGAATATCCTTAAGGACTTTGATCTTATCACTATGAATAGGCTTCAGATCCTTTTTCTCATTTCGGAGTCTTTTGGCATCAGAACTTTTGGCTTTCTCTTCATTCTGCTCTTGATTCTTGTCCTTTCCCTAGTGTTCATATCTTTTCCACCTGTTCTCCTTTTTGCCTTAGAAGTTGTCACAGTTCTGATGAGACCTATTCTTTTCTGGTAATTATCTTCATAAGGTGTATCCACTCGACTCATCAACCCGATGAAGATATTATCATCTTTGGATCGTACCTCAGCAGTTGACATTCAATCCAAGATGCCCTCATTCATTCCTTGTTTAGGGAAATACATATAGGAAGTTCTGCTAAGACATACTTGGAATTTGAGAGTCTTCTTCTTCATCAGGTATTGTTCAATATCTCCAGTGTACTTCAGATTTTTTATCTTATGCAGGGATATTTCTTCCTCTTGTTTTATCATGAACTTTTCCACCAAAGTACTGGTGAACGATTTCCAGTCACTGTCCTGGAAGAACTGCTTCATATCTTCCTTGTGGTTTTCATTCCACGCAAGGAACCTGTCTCCTAGGAACTCAACAATTCCATAGATGTTATCAATGTAATTGTGAAATGGATGAAAGTACAATTGAAGATAATGCTACACTGATCGATTTTACCTTCGATATATTTCCTTGGGGTCTTGCTTATAATGTTTGAAATTTGGTGGCATGTTCTTTTTATCTTTTGTGGAAGACCTTACTGGTAGTCGAGAAGGTGACGTGTTAAAGTCTATACTTTCAGAAGGAGATAAAGTCACTTGACCTGAGTGTAAACTTCCGGCACTGCTTCCTCTGTCACTCCCTCTGCCTCCTCTACCTCTTTCAGATCTTCCACCTCCTCCACCTATACTACTACCTCCACCTCAAACTCTTCCACCACCATCTTCTTTGTCGTTGGAATCAGAGGAGCCAGATTCTCAACTAGAATCTCCTGATAGCAGTAGGGCTCTCTCAGAATCTGGAGTAAGGGATTCTCTGATCCAATAACCTTTTCCCTTGGGAGGTAGACAGTAATATAGGTAGAACCCTTCATTTCTTTGTTTGATATCTCCTTCTTGATATCCAAGGACAGACCTCGCTAGGTACATGATAGATATATTGGTGGTTTCGTTTGAGAGTGATGTTTGAGAGTCCTTGTAAATTCTCGAAACTTCTAGTCCATATCCCTTTGAGTCTTCCTTATATCTCTTTCTGTCTGTTTCTTCTCAATGTCAGCCTACTTCTTGAGTTCAGTGACTCTCTTAGCCTATTTATTTGTCTTTTTCTCAAGTTTACCAAGTTTCTTGGCTTCTTGGAGGGCTTTTTGTTTGACACTGCTATTACTTTCAACATGTGGTATACTTGTAGAGCAAGCCTTTCGTAGGCCCTTTCTCATTTTTCCAACATGCCAGAGAGGGAGAACCAAGTCACTGCTGAGCACTGAATTTGCTTTCCAACAACTAGATATACTTCCTCATGTGCTTCTGAGAAATGTACTTTCTCAATCACAATTGCAGCTGTAATATTGGCCTCCAATACCTGGGATTGGATAATAAGCTATGCATGGTACTCAATTTGCCACTTCTATAGGCTATCAACATCTGATACCATCCTATCATAGATCTCGTTTATCCTATACAGTTTACCTTCATATACTTTGACCATTTCAGTCAGTACCATGCCGATTGTGATGTTGTTTGCTTTATTCTGTGTAATCAATGTGTCTATTCAGTCCAATTCTACCTTGATGCTGTTTATTCAAGAAACCACCTATCCAGATATTTCACCTTGTATAATTGATTTATATTGGACTATCTCTTTCCCCTTATCTCCTGACACTACCATACTATTTTCACTTTGTGTGAACATCACTGCTTCCCTTATTGTGGCATCTGACTAAGTATCCGTGATTGTTCAGAGTATAATTCCGACCTGCCCTTGAATAACTCTAATATAAAATCTTCAATTTTCAAGGAAGGGAACTAATTCAATCTCCAATGCAATAAGGAGCCTTGCACATACTTCTCGTTGTAAATGCAGGGATGGCTTGTAATTTGTTGAATGGCACATTGACAAGTCTGAAAGGAAGAAGGTTCTGATCAGGGTATTCAAATGGATTATTCAGAGGTATGCGAGGGATTGCTGTCTTTGTAATTACACATGATGCAGAAGTTCTGACTTTGATCGATAGATACTGACAGCTAAGATCAATTGGATATACTGCTCTTCACATACAAATTCACAGTAGACGCTTCATTTAGAGAGGAAATCTCATTCCCAGTTGGTATGGAACTCGAAGTCTGATTTGTGGTCCCAGAACTCTACCTGAAACATGTGGCAGCCGATATCAGGAATATAAAAGGACAATCACAAGGATTAAGCATCAAAAATCTTTGACTGCTTAAAGGGTAGAATGATAGCTTCAACAAAAGTTTTTCTTTACTAACAATATAATGTAACACTGGGAGCGTCTCTCCAGTTTAACCAGCAGAAGTAGTATCCTTACTACTTTAAGTACTTGCTTGTGATGGATGTTATGAAGATTTTCTCAGGATGTGAAAGTCACTAAGAAGGGTCAACACAAAGATGTTTGGTTTTCGAATGCGTATATTGTAAAGGTTTGTTCTTGTAGTCAAGATGCTTGCCCTTCTATCTTCAGATATTCCAGCAGTCTCTATTCCTTTATCCTCTTGCTCTAACAATTAAATCTATCTACGCTTTCCTCATGAGCTTCTCTACCTAACCATCCTTAACACCATTAATCTTTCGCTATATAGTCCACCCTCCAATCGTCTGCAGTACCATCACTATCATTCTGTTATGATCTCCTACTTACACAAATTGAATACCAACTGACATCAGTCCTTCAGACCTGTGTGGTTCGCAGCTACAGTATCCTGTCCATATCATATCCTCCACGTGAATGGTATCCTTTCGATGGTGTGGCATAGCAAAGGCCTAATCAGCTATGATGCAAACTCGTGTGCTTTTGTATGTACAGCCTTTCAGCTGTATTCCTATTTTCGATTGCATGAGCTAGCAGAGTATAGATCCAGCTACCACCTTTCATTCCTCATCATTGGTGCGGTAGATTGAATAACAGCTTATCTGATTTCGTTCATTGCGATAGTCGGATCGAGTGATATCTTGTAGATAATGAATTCTGTGCAGAGATAGTGCTTCTACCATCCGGATGTACCTATCATCTAGTAATTGTAGGTGATCCCGCTTCGAGGTTACCTGATGATGTATACTCCTGCTAGGTGTAATACGATTGTACCATTCTGATCATATTATTGTCCTATTGATTATGGATGATCTCGCTTAAGGGGCACCTGTTGATATACAACCTGTGAGGTATAATATCTGATCACCAAATACTGACTTACTTGATCAAACTTTATAATCTAGTTGATTGTGTCAAGTCTCACATTTGAAGCTGAATCAAATTTCAATTTACAAGGATCTAAATATCAGTCGTATAGTACAGCTTCAATCAGAACTTCTAGATCTATATCTAGTAGGACAATTCAGTTAACAGCCTGGTGAAAGGAAGTATTTTGTAACAGCAGACTGTAGTATTACTAATTAGGAGAATGTTTTTTGCAGGCCCTTATTGTAACACCTTTGAAAATTACATTCACAAGATTGATCAGACTCAGTATCCTAACTTTTGGCTGTCTGTGGAAAATTAATGATCATTGGCTCTATACCTGATTGGAGTTACATTTCACTTTGGTTTGAAATATCATGAATTGCGATGTGGAATTCAAGATAGCAAGGTATTGGTGTACTACTGACCAGAATGATGATATGTCTGAATGCGAAAGAGTTCGAGTACCACTAGTTGATTGACATTGAGATGAGAGATGCCAGTTGGAATTTAGTTCTGATATGTTGTACAGCAATATCTTGAAAACGTAATTGTCCAGATCTCAAAAGAAAATACTTCGCAGTTGCACATCCGAATAGCAAGAATATTACGTATGGGATGACTCACGTTTATATGGGCAGAAGTAAGTCCACTTGTGGACAATATTATTGTCAACAAATATCTTTTTGAGTCGATTGATATCAGAGTCAATTTTTATAATTAGAGATCAAAACTTGTTTCTATAATAGTGGCCATCCACATTACTTGCATCTATACCTTGGCAGAATACAAGCAATCTGATTAGCCACACTGGTGGCTGGATATCTCCAACCATACTTATATTCCACACACAAGTATCATTGTACTGAACTGAAAATCTTACCCACATACTATTCTACTATATTATCATATCTACATTCCCAACTGTACCCACTCTTATATCTTTATAAATGACCATACATGGATCTATAACCTAGTACCCATATGATTTTTCCATTTCAGATATGTTTTGCCCTTGTGATTTCATATTCCCTCTCATTTCTGAGATATTGCTATTATAACCACATATAAACAATACGTTTAAAAAAAACCATTCCCCATAGTTGTCTTCTCAAATGCAATTACATGTTGCTGTACAGCTGTATCAGCAGCTGAACCTACAACTTCAATATTATTTGCAAAGGTAGAGATGGATGATAATGAGAACTGGGATAGTCTTGACCGTTGTGAACACATGTATGAGCATCAAGGTGACAATTAAGGAAACTATGATACCAGTTATCTCCGCTTCATGATGACTGATAAGGACTATCTAGACCTTGTAACTTAGAATTGATTGATGCTCGAAGTGTGAATGGAATACCATATACAGTGGAGAGCAAAATGGAAACTTACACATAAACAGATGACAGCAAAACAAGGGCAAATATCTACAAAACAAAAACCATGGACTGCCAATTATACTGAAAGAACTAAACAAGCTGAATAAGGTCCCACCAGCCCAAAGAAAGAGATCTACAAGATGGTCAACCTTGTGTATTCCTGCAGTGGTACGTAAGAACTGGACAGATTTTCCGATTCCTTACACTCCACACTGGGCTCCCATATGAACCATATCTCTTATGGTGGATCTGATGATTTCAAATGTGCAATCTTACCCCTGGATACCTGAAGCAATCACTGGAAACCTTCACAAAGACAAACAGAGGTTACAGATACTTCGAAATGGGCTAGGGATCCAGATATAGAGGCTGATCTGTACATACAGTTTTTCAACTATATTTTTCAGAATCTAATTATCTTCTGTGGTGACAAGAATCAACATGATATCGCAGTCATCAGTCTGATACAGAAATCCTTTCGGTTGCTACAAGAATCGGTTAGAATCTATGAGAAACATGTCAGAATTCATTGGAGGCATGCCAGATTGAACCTATATTGAATTATAGGGTTTCTATTTGATATTACCTGGGCAAGTATCTGAAACTCTCTTAAAACAAAGTCAGACTGATGACTCCTGGCTGTGGAAGGTTGGACACCATCAACTATTTTTTTTGACCAGGCCACAGGTGTGGAGTTCATCCATATCGACAACAACAAGCCACAGTAGTAGTAGCAGTCTTAGAAGCAGCAGATACAGCCAAAAGACTCAGTCCATGAATGTGGCAAATAAGACTATTGGCCATATATCTTTAAGGTATTAAATACCAGGAGTAGCATATCCTATCAGTCCAGATTGTACAAACATCGAAATTCAGATGGCAGTGGGTAATCATCAGACTAATATCCAGTCCTCCTGATTTCAATATAGGTTGTCGAAGACTGGCAGCCCAATAGCTAATACGTATGCTGCAGGTCGCTGAACAACTAAAATAGTTTCTGCTCCATAATATCCTAAGGAGGTAATCTACTGTAACAGAATCAACAACTAGTACAAAATGGAAGCGGAAATGAACACGGAGGATACAGTTCAAATGGCAGAAGTCATTAGACAATCAGCAGACGAAGAACTCATTAACCTCTCTCGGAATGTGGTCTGATAGGAGAGCTTCAACAGGGAGGAATATGATTTGGAAAGGGTGGTAACCCAGGTATGGATGGGGACGATGAACAGCATATAATAGCATCGGATCGCTTTAAAGATGAAGGTGGTATTAGGGTGTCCTATTGCTCTCATATTCAGTTGGTACTTGTATGGCACCACAAAACTAGATATATTGCATATAGTCCTTGAGGTTCTTATATGAGAAGGACAGGGGGAGATGCAATGTGTGTAAGTATTTATCAAATGCAGTGAGATGAACATCATTATGTTACAGAGATGATCAAAATAGCTCAAATTGAAAGATGAACCAGTATATGTTGTATTTCTGAGTCTTAACAGTTAGATAATATTTCAAACGAATAAGAGTTGAAATACATGATCAACAGTTTGATATGTAGAGTACCTACTACTGGTTCTGGAATCAGAAGTACTAGTGGTGCTCATGTGGGCCGACAATTTGCATTTGAAATGCCTTTTTATGTATTCCAATAATTCTGATATCAATTGGCATAGTGGTCAACCTTAGACTCTGTGAAGTTCAGCAGGAATGGATGTGGTATCAGTGCACACTGTAGAATATTAGAAATAATCTGGGAATGTATCCAGGTCAGCAGCTAGGGATGAGCCATATTTCAAAGGCAAATATACTCCAGATATTCAAATACTTGGTGATAATGCTTTCAATAATATATAGATCAGTAAGGAGGTCTTCAGGACATTGTTTCACAGAGTAGCAAATTGTACAGGGCTGCTGAGATTGACAGTAAAAGGAATTAATATTTCGCTCCAGATACTGGATGGACAAGCAGGGAGTAGCAGTAGTAGCTGTGACAGAAAAGTATCCATATGGCAATCTAGAACAATTGCTATCCTTTTGTTAAACCATGGAGGGACGTTCTGAACAGCAGGGTCAAGTTCTTTCATGGACAAACTATTTTCCATCCAAACTCCTTATAATTCATTTCTTTCCGCTCCTATTCAGAATTATATCTCATGACTAATATTTGCAGACAGAGTAGGAAAAACAGATATAGTACCTACAGACAATATAGGAATTATTCCTGCCAAATATGTAAATTGTAATAGAGGTTTTCAGCAAATCAATGGTGGAGAAACTACTAACATATGAGGCAATTGGCCATGCAATGGATTTAGAGTCCGACTACAATTTGCCATATGGGTGGATTAACAATCTATAAGAGTTTGAGTTGAGCACACTTCAATTGAACATAGAGGTGAATCTATCCAACAGTTTTATTCAGCAGTTATTATCCCCTTTGGTGTTGTCAATCCTCCTTCCAAAAAAGAAATATGGAGGTCTACAACTGACTGTCAACGATTGCAGGCTGAAAAGGCGATGGTGAACAATTATTATCCTCTTCTGTTCATTTCAGAGATGCTTGAATATGAATGCACGGCCAGATTATTTACAAAGCTGAACTCCTGCAGGGCTCATAAGCTCAGTCATATTAAGGAGGACAACAAATATAAAATGATAGCCTGAATTCATTATAGCCAGTGGGAATATCAAATCGTACAATTCTGATAGACAAATATATTGGCTATCTTCCTGTCCTATATCAATGATTGTCTGTAACCTTCCATTGACGAATTTGCCATAGGCTAACTTCTTGACATTATCATCTATTTAGCAAGTATGAATAATATGTATCCAAATGCTTCAGTGATTCAAAGAATTCAGCCTCTAATTCAAAGCCAAAAAGTATTATTTAATAGTCTCAGAAGTCCACTATCTAGTATTTGTTATTAGTCCCTATTGAGCAGGCATGGAATCTGACTGAATATCAATAATAAAGATTGGCCAATATCCAAGTTAGAAAAAGATATCCAGGTGATTCTTGGGTTCACAAATTTCTACTAAAGATTAATGCAGCAATATACCAAGGAACCTTTCCACTGATGCAAACACTAGAGAAATCAGGAATATATTGTACTTCAAAACCAGGAGGCAAGTACATTGAGTGCTTAACAAGTTGGGACTGAACTTGAAATGCTGAGTTACTATTCTGGAAGTACAAGAAAATATTTATTGAGTACATTATCTTCCAGTGTTTTGACCCAGCCATGCTAATTGATCTCCAGATGGATACGAGTGGATTATCATTTTCGGACATTATCACGGAATCTGATATCTTTGGGATTTTCAGGCCAGTCAACTTCATATGTCAAAAGTACTTTCCAGCCAAGCAGAAATACAACACTTACAATCGAGAGCTATTGATCATCCTGGAAGCTCTAAAACACAGGAGTCATTATCTTGAGGGTACAAATTCCAAGATCTCGATTGGGTGCAATCATAAAAACATTGAATATTTCCGAAGTAGTGTTGGCAACAAAGCAGATCGGCTTGTGGCGGTTCGAAATGAGCTGAAATTCGAAGAGAATTCTATTCAAAGTTTGGCGAGGTTCTGAGGTTCAGCTCAAACTTCGAACCGAATTCCACAAGTGTAAACCATAATAAGTAAATGAGATCTTATCCGATTGGCTGGACTTTGAGTATAACTTGTAGCGCGTGAAGTTAATACCAGGATGAACTACACTTTTAACCGATTGGAGAAGATCACACTTACTTACTATTGTTCGCAGTTGTGGGCCAAAATGGTTGAATTTGAGGCGAATGGCTTGGCAAAGATCTGCTTCACTCAAATTGAACCGGTTTGTCAATGGTATCAACTTCTGACGCTTCGTTGCCAACACTGTTACAGACATAAAAGGTGTTTTCCAAAAGACAAGACAGGTGGTCAGAAATCCCTTCAGCTTAAGAGTTTGTTATCGACTATAGCCAAGGCACCAAGAACACTGCAAATAGCCTATCCAGAGAGAGAAACTATGTGATCGGCTATAAGAGACCTGTCACAGTGCTTCTAGATACTCTAACAACTACATTTGAACTATATATTGATCTCATCCCAGTGATCATTGTGACGCAAGGTTTCAACACATTCACGGTCGACATCTTGGCGATGCATATCGACTGGCCAATTGCAGATGGTATATTCAGCACAGGAGAGGAGAACCAATGGAAAGTTTTAATATGAGCCCTGAAATACAAAGGGAGGATATATATTATAGCAGTTGACTCACTATGGAGAAAACCGATACGTCTGTTCAATGATAACTCCAGGTATTGTTATTATGAAACTCTTAAGACTACTGAACCAGTATCTATAAATTTCTATTCATCAGCACTGGACTTATATTAACAAATGTATGTTAGCAGGTATGAAGTATGTTATAGGATTAAGGCACCTCGACATTCAAGGTACAGAGTCAATATGCTAATGGAGGTACACAGGGTATCTCGACCATGAAAACATAATATCATGGTATTTATTCCAGATATACCGCAATCGACTGCATATGGATATATGGTAATCCTTGGAATTTGATATCAACTAATTAACATGGCGATCTACCTCCCATGCTGGAAACATATCAAGTTGCAACAATTGGCCAGGCTCTTCCTTGAACACGATATTTAAAAGTGTGACATGTCAGAAAATATCATTATGGATAATGGCCAGCAGTTTACAACTAATATTTAATACATATATATTTCTGTTTGTGTACTGATCATTCGCTCTTATCAGGATTTGATCAGCATATGGATGTACAATTGGAGTATTCGAAACAAATGATTGAGTAGTACCTCCAGACCTGCTGTAGCTACAAGCAGAAGAACTCAGTCCAACTTTTGTCAGTATCCCGGTTTACATACAATAATATAATATACATGTGGATAAGGAAGATATCTTTTTGGACCAATTATGACTATCATCTACTAATGCAGTTCAAGGATTCAAAGTAACAATCGAATCTGCGCTCAGATATCCAGATGGATTCCCTAGTATCAAGTATCGAGAGATGCACCACATTGGCAGAGAGAACCTGTAGGAGGCTCAGACTAATCAAACAAAATTGGTTTCTGGCAAATAGATTGTTTTCGAGGTCCGTGATATAGTCTGACTCTCAAGGCAATACTTCAGAACAACAAAACCATCTAAGAAGCTAGATTACAAGTGCATGGAACAATATACGGTAGGTACGATTATCGATGAGTATGTTTACAAATTGAACCTTCTGCATATGATCTGGAAATAGAACATCTTCTATTTTTCTTGGCCTTCCATGTACCTTCTACTATCAGACAGCTAGAATTTGAACTGCAATGGATGAATGTCGATGTCTCTAAATAATGAGAAGTAGATCAAATTCCAATATCAATGAAATACGATACAACCTTCACTTCTTCATACAATAGATCAGTTAGAACTAAGTTTATATGAGTTAGGAGTCGGCAGAAAATCTTAAGAATATGAAATCGCTCATAGACAAGTATTATTTAGGATATCCAAATACAGTCTAACCCCAATTAACACTACTACTAATGATACTTAGCTGTTTTAGAGTCATATTTATGACCATAATCCTATAAATAAAACTCATCACTCTGACTCTGAATAAAATCCATAACTTTACTGATTCTACAGATTTGGAAATCTGGAGGGATAGAATGTATCAAATTGGATGGTTTCCTTATATTGATCTGTCTCTTTCTCCTTCCCTTCATATTGATTTTGGTTGGGTACAAATGCCATCTATATTTATTTTTACTACCTACGATTGGAGGTGGGGTTTACCCGTACACAGAATCCATCATAAAGATATTCATATATCACTGTAACACCGGGAGCGTCACCACACATTTTCCAGTACAAGTAGTATCCTTACTATCTTCAGAACATGCTTGAGATAGAAGTTATAAAGATTCACTCAGGATGTGAAAGTCACTAAAGATGAAGGTTGAAGACAAAGATGTTTAGCTTTCAAATGCATATATTGTTAAGGCTTATTCTCCTCATCAAGAAGCTTGTCCTTCTACCCTTGGAGATTCCAGAGATATTTATACCTCTATCATCTCGCTCTAACAATGTCCTCTATCAAGGTGTTTCTCTTGATTTGTTCTCCCTGACCACTCTTCGCCTCAATGCTATTCCTACCCTTCACTGCTCAACTTGACCTTCCATATCTTTCTGCTCAAATCTCCTGCTCTGACAAATATAGACCCTACAGTGATCAGTCCTGCAGACTTTAGTGGTCCAGACCTATCGTATCCTTTCGATCTCTTAGCTTGCAGGTGAATAGTATCCTTTTGATTGTGAGGGACATCAAAGGCTTCGTCAGCTATGACGCAAGCTCAGGTACATTCGTATCTACAGCCTTTCAGCTTTCTTCATTTTATCAGTGGTATAAGCTGACAGCATTTTGATCCAGTAATGATCCTTCATTCTTTATGAGTGGTATGCTTGACTGCACAACAACTCATCTGATTTCGTTGGTTATTTTAACCCAATCGAGTGATATCTTGATGATAATTCATGATATACAGGGATGACACTAGTACCATCCTGATCCAGCAATCACGCAGTGATTATAGGTGACTCCGCTTCAAGGGCAGATGATAGTATATACTTCTGTGAGGTATAAGACTGCCTTCCTTCTTATAGAGTTTGTCTCTGAACGATCAAACTAATTTGTTCTTCATTGATTTGGTGAAAATGACCTCTTGTGTCCAATTCAAAATCCATCCCTTCTTCCCTGACCTGGTAAAATATCAGCCCTTGAACTCCAAACCCAATCCATAACCTAGGTGATTTGCTTATCATTAAAAACCCTTTATGGAGAAAAGATACTAGCTCAACCTCTTATCCTTAGCTGCCTGAGAGTTCCTCTTATGATACTCCTTCAACTACCTATTGTCATGAAAATTCTCATAAGGTTCCTCAGTCCAATCTCCTTAGTCTGGATACCCTTTGCATTTAATCAAGTGTAGCACGCTCTTTCGTTCCTTGCTATACTGGCTGCCCATAACCTGTTCTACCTCATTATCTATTTCGTAGGCAGAGCGATCTATATCATGACACAGCTCGTTTTCTTTACTATTCGATGCGAGTGTTGGTGTAGGTCTGATTGGGATAGTGGCTGTTCTATAAGGTTTGATGAGAGAGACTTGAAATGTATTTTGGATATGCCATCACTTAGAAAGCTCCAACTCTATAGCTGGAGGAGAGAGTACCTTTAGAACCTTAAAAGGACCATGTAGCTTCACATCTAGCATTCTAGATAGATACCTTGTCTTGAGGTTTTTCCCATTCAATATAACTAGATCGCCATTCGAATACTTTGGTGATTCCTTAGCACATTTATCATGGTACTTTCCCATTGATTCCTGTATTTTCAGTAAGTCTTGTTGACATAGAATATTCATGCTTGACAACCAATGGTCCTAGTTCCTTGGAGTCGGATTCTTTGCTTTTGTTTCAATGGGCCAATTCATTCAAGGATCTAACCCATAGTTTCAAAAGATCAGTGACATGCCAGTTGCACAAGTAAGAGAGTTGTTATAGATGTACTCTGCCATTGGCAACATCTCCAACCAGTTATCCTGCTCATAATTGCAGTAATTCTGAAGGTAGCATTCCAATATTTGGTTTCCCCTTTCCACTTGACCATCGATTTGTGAATGAAATGGTGATGATATCTTCAACTGAATATCAACTTCAACCATTGAGGACCAAAACACAGATGTAAATATAGAATCTCTGTCTGATAGTATATTCGAAGGCAGACAATGAAATCTCCATAATTCCTTCAAAAAGATTGTGATCAGATCTGTGGCTTTTTTCTTGCTATCTTTCAGTGGTTTAAAGAGTTCCATCTTTGTAAACTGGTTGACAATAATCCACACTGACGAGCAGTCATCAGACAAACGTACATCGATGAAAACATCCATGAAGTTGAATCCCTTATGTGGTATACTAAGTCAAGGGGTTGCAAAAGTGTGTGGCAAGTATAACAAGCTGTCTTATTGTTCTGACATTCAGTACATTAGTGGACATAGTCTTTGATGAATTTCTCCATCTCTGGCCAAAAGAAGTATTTTCAAACTAGCTCAATTGTCTTGTCCTGTCCCATCTGCCTAGCTACCTTCAAATCATGTTCTGCTTCAAGTATCTGTTTTTGTAACTGCAAATCGTCTGGGATCTACAGGCTGCCTTAATAATAAAGGGCTTCATTTTCGAAACAGATATCAGGGCTTGGACTGCCTTCCATTTCTCTCAAATACTCTTCCTATCATGCAGTATCATTATTTGCAGCATCTACCACAGCCTCCAACAACCATGAATTGAACTTAATTACTGGGATTGATCTCAACTTTGGAGAAGAAATCATGATCTGTTCACCTTGTAATATCGTTGCTGTCACCTGAACTGTTTTACACTCACACGTTACCAAGCAATCAGATCTTAGAATGCAGTGAATCTGTTGGATTTCGCTTTCTGCAGTACTACCACCTCTATTTTAAGGGCAGTACTCTGAACGTCTAGATATTACATCAGGTTTTCCATTTGCACTCTCTGGTCTGTAGAATATCTTGAAGTCATAATCAGATAGTTCCTGTGCCCAATGGGCTTGTCTCCGATTTTGAATCTTAGTGGTGGTAAAATACTCGAGATTCTTGTAATCGGTAAATTCACTAATTGGATGGACGCACCATCGTGATAATGTGTTTAGTCCTTAAAGGTATATGTTATTGCTAACATTTCCATATCGTGGATCTCAGAGTTGATCTCTACCTTACCTATTTTCAGAGAATTATAAGCCACAGGATGTAATCATATATCAATGACTGGGGAGAGAACTGCACCTATAGTACAATCGCTAATGTCAGTTTCAATCAATACAGAGTGTGCAGGTTCAAAGTGATGAAGGATTGGTACCTCAGTAAAATACTTCTTTACCAGATCGACGGCTTATTGACATCGTAGATTTGCTTTCCAATTGTTTTTCTCAGCAGTTCATTTGGTGAAATCTATCAAGGGCTTGCAAATCCTCGAAAGGTTCTTAATGAAGTATCGATGAAAATTTGCAAATCCTAGGGACAATTAAATATCCTTTATTGATTCTGGTATTTTCTACTTTAGAATGGTATCAATCTAGTCTTGTACCATACTGATACCTTCTCCTGATATGATATATCCAAGAAACTCAACTTGCTTCTGGTGCCACTCACACTTATCAGGAGCTATGGCCAAGTTGTTTTCATGTAAGCTACGAAAGACTTCCCTTGTTGATCGTACATGTTTTTCTTCAACCTTGATATCCATAAGTATATCATCTATATAAACTACCACTCCATAATCGATTAGATCTCTCAGGATATCATTCATCATATCTTGGGATGATGCTGGCATGTTTGATATCCAAAGCGTATAATTTGGTACTCATAGTGTCCATATCTTGTACAAAATGCTGTTTTCTATTCATCACCTGGTTTGATCTGAATAAGATTATAACCAGCCTTTAGGTCAATATTTGTAAATATCTTGAAGCTTTTCACCCTATCTCAAATTTTATTTATTAGTGGTAGAGAGTACTTGTTCATGATTGTGATACGATTAAGTCCTCTGTAATCTACACATAATCTTAGATCCCTTCTATTAGATTTCGGAACGAAGGGTATGGGTGCTCTCACAGGTGACTTGCTTGGATAACTCTTTTCAGAGTCGAACATTTCCTTCAGATAATCTTTAAGGACTGAAAGTACCATCTCAGAGAGAGTATAGATGGGACCTCATGGAGATTGCTCTCAATTGTTTAAATCAAGAGCATAATCAAACGAACGATGTGGTGGTATAGCATTGTCAGTTTCCCAATTGTAAACTGATTGGAAGTTTTGATACTGCCATAGAATTCTTTCAATCCAGTCAACTTCAATTTCATTTGCTGCATTAATATGCATTGATTAAATAACTCCAAACCATCTTGGGTCAGTATGGAACTTAAGAATATCATGGTCATCTTCAATCGAGAATGTACTAATAGCCGCCTTGGTGCAGTGCTGGTATCAATATTTTGATGTGAATTGGAGCCTATCACCTGCTTATGTGACTTCTCTGAGTGCTTTATGCTTCACGATCTACCAGTAAATTAATATAATATCAGTTGATGATTCTATAGGTCCGATTTCGAAGGTCTCTTTAGTATAAAAACTTTCATACTGCACAGTTACTGGAAAGATATCCTGGCAACCAGCACTTTCTACAAACTCGCCATCAGGATTCTTGACTTTCTTTTGTTCTTTTCGAGTTACTAATGGAACACCACTGAACTCGGTCCACTGCTTAAACATTATCTGTGTATTACACCCTGTATCTGAAAGAACCCTCACAGTGACATTCTTTTTGACCTTGAATGATGCGAACATGCATACTGTAGATTCTAAACCAGTTTCTGGTCCAGGTGATAGATGTTTTGTTTTCTTTGGTTCAGGTTAAGGTACTTCGGCTGAGGTCTTGCATTGTTGTTCTTTTCATGTAGCAACCATGATGAACTGCCTTTCGACACAGCTCAAACCGCAATGCGTTGTGGTTCTAGTGACTATATGTGATTTCAGGGTGTCAGATCTGTTTTGAAGATGATGTAATAGTCATATGTTTTACTTTTGGGTTCTATATGACCAGCATATTTCGAGTACTGAACTAATCCTCAGGCATGCATTCTAGAACCACAGAAAAGAAGTAATATCTCATTAAAACTAAACTCAAGATACAGCAACTGTGAGTGGCTATACCCAAAAGAAAACATCGCAATCCTAGATCTGAAGAAAGAATATCAGAATCCTATCTTTTTCCAACTGTCTATTTCCATACCATCAGAGTCTACCTCATACAACCTCCTTGAGGGTGCATGAGTTTCAGACACTGTGATCCTATCAAACAAACTCCTTGATCTGAGATTTGAACTGGAAGCTGTAGTTTTCAGCTTCAGAACTTCCTCCTTATCCTTGGATCTCTTATTCTTCTTGGTAGACGAAGGCTTGATGGTATTCTTACCGAAGGACTATCGATCATGATCAGAGGATCAACAACACTTATATTCATTGCATTTGCCTCTCGCTTCGAGCAGACCTTCAGGAATACCCATATGGGCTTCGGTCTTATCACCATGAATAGGCTTTGAACCCTTTTTCTCAATTCAGAGTTTCTTGAAACAGAACCTTTGTCTTTTTCTGGATTCATTTCTTGGTTCTTGTCCTTCTCCTGATCTTCATCTCTCTTCCACTTGTTCCCCTTTATACCTTGGGAATTATCATGGTTCTGGTGAGATCTATTCTTTTCTGCCCACGGGTCTTCATAAGATACCCCCACTCATCTCATTAGCTCGATGGATACTGTATCGTCTTTGGGTGGTACATCAGCAGTTGATATTCGATCCAAGATATCTTCATACATTCCTCGTTTTAGGGAATGGATGTAACATAGTCCGCTAAGATATACTCAGATGTTGAGAGTTTCCATCTTTGTTAGATAGCTCTCAATATCCTCAGAGTACTTCAGATCGTTCATCTTTTGCAGGGACTTCTCTTTTTCTTGCTAGTTGATCAACCTTTCTTCCATTGTGCTGGTAAAAGACTTCCAGTTATCGACCTGGAAGGATTTCTTCATGTCTTCTTCACAGTTAATATACCAGGCTAGGACCTTGTGTTCCAACAGCCCACAAATCCAAACAATATTGTCGATACCATTGTGAAATTCATCCCAATAATACTGTAGATATCGTTCTACAGATCGAATCCACGTTCGATATATTTCCTTGGGGTCTTTCTTGTACCATTTAAACTGCAGAAGCATATTCAATTTGCCTTTCTTGGGAGGCCTTGCTGGTGTTCAAGGATTGGGAGGTAGTGTACCATAATCTGTGCTTTTGGATGGAGGTACAAGAATGTGGCTTATGTATTAACGTTCTCAACCATTTCGTCCACCTCCTCTGCCTCCTCTACCTCCTTCACCTCCACCACCTCCTCCACCACCTCCTTCTTCATCGTCGGAGTCAGAGAAGCCAGATTCTGAATCAGAATCTGCTGATGGCGGTGGGGCTCTCTCACAACCCAGAGTAAGAGCCTCTTTGATCCAATAACCATCTCCCTTGGGGCCAATACAGTAACAAAGGCGGAACACTTTGTGACTTGATTTGATATCTCCTTCCTGATATCTGAGAACAGACCTGGCTAGGAACTTGATAGTCATCTCAGTAGTTTCGTCTGATAGTGTTGTTATGAGAGTCCTTGTGAATTCCCAATGCTTTTTCTCCATGTCCCTTCAAGTCTTCCTTATATCGCTTTCTTTCTGCTTCATTTCAGCATCAGCCTTTTTCTTGAGTTCAGTTACTCACTTAGCCTCTTCATTGGCTTTTCGTTTGATACTGATAGATTCTTCTGACTGATTGTCTACTTGGGAAGCAAGTCTTTCTTGGGCTCTTACCCTCTTTTCCAACACATCAGAGGGAGAGATCTATACGGGTGTTGAGTACTGTAATTCCTTCCCAAGAGCCAGACATGATCCTGCATATACTTCAGAAGATTGTGCTTTCACAATGTTAATTACAGTACTAATAATGGCCGCAAATTCCTGGAACTGGGGAACGATATCTGAATAGTGTTCTATCTGTACTCTCTGCAGGCAATCGACTCCTGAAGCTACAGCATCATAAATCTCATTTTGCCTATACACTAGATCTTTGTATGCCTTGATCAACTGAGTCAATAGTTCGATGAATTTGGTGTCGCTTGCTTGGATCTGCATAATCAATTTATTAATTCAGTTCAATTCTGTCTGGAAGCTGTTTATCAAGAATACTACCCAATGAGAGATACCATTCCATATGATAGATTCATAACGGACCATTTCTTTCCCCTTATCTCCTCCTACTATCAATGTATTAACTCTGAGCACCAACGTTACTACTTCTCCCATAGTTGTGTCAGGCCCAGCATCTGTCATTGTTCAACGTATGACCAAAATATGTCTTTACAAATCCTGTTATGGAAGCTTCAGGATCCGAAGAAGGAGACCAAATCGATGTCCCACTCAAGAAGGAGAATACCATCTGCCTCTCATTGTAGCTCCAGAGATGGCATATAATATGATACGTGGGGCATTCACAAGTCTAGGAGGAGAACGGTTTCGATCAGCGTAAGTGATTTAACTATATTGAGGTATGCCAGAGATTGCTGTTGTTAGAGGTGTACGTGACATAGGAAATCTGTCTTTGATCGATGGATGGTAACAGCTAATGCTAACTGGATGTAGTACTCATCACGTTCAAACTAACACTGGATGCTTCCTTCAGCGAGGGAATTGCTTTCACAACTGGTGTGGAACTCAAAGTCTTGTTCTTGGTACCAATACTCTACCTGTGAAATGTGGTAGTCAATATCCGGAATACAAAAGCGCATTCAGGAGGATTAAATGTCAAGAACCTTTGACAGCTTGGAGGGTAGAAATAGGACTTCAACAGAAGTGCTTCTTTGCTAACAATATAATATAACACCGAGAGCGTAACCGCAGGTTGTCCAGTACAAGTAGTATCCATACTAGTGTTGACGATGAACAGTCGACATTTCATACCATTGACGAACCGATTTGGTTCGAGCGAATCACATTGTTGCCAGGCCAATCACCTCAAACCCCACAAATACGGCCCACAATTGCGAATGACAATAGGTAAGTGAGTTCTTGTCCGATTGACTCGATTTATAGTTCATCGTACAGCTATCGTCAAGTGCTACAAGATGAATCAAAACTCTAACCGATCAAACAAGATCCTGCTTACCTATTCTGATTCATATCTGTTGGATTTTGGTCAGAGGGCTAAGCCAAATCCTGCAGTTCAAGTTGAACTTCAGATTGAATCCAGATAGAACCAAGGTGGGGTTCGATCCGCCAAGAACCGATTTACTTCACTGCCAACACTAATCCTTACTGTCTTCAGAATTTGCTTGTGATGGAAGTTATGAAGATTCGCTCAGCATGTGAAAATTACCAAAGATTAGATTCAAGACAAAGAGGTTTGACTTTCCAATGCGTATATTGTTAAGGCTTGTAATCCTCATTCAGAAGCTTGCCCTTCGATTCTCTGAGATTCCAGAGGTCTTTAGACCTCGATCCTCTCGCTCTAACAATTACTTCTATCTATGCTTAGAACATGAGCTTCTCTACTTAACCATCCTTCGCACCAAATCCATTCCTACCCTTCACTGCTCTATCGGACCTTCCATATCTTTCTGCTCAGATCTCCTACTCAGACGAAGAGAGTTCCTACTGACCTCAGTCCTTCAGACCTCAGTGGTCTGGATCTATAGTATCCTTTCAATTTTTTAGCTTCCAGGCAAATGTTATCCTTTCGATTGTGAGGGACATCAAAGGCTTCTTCAGCGATGATGCAATCTCAGATGCTTCTGTATTTATAGCCTTTCAGATTTCCTCGCATTATTGATGGCATAAGCTGGCAGCATATGCATCGAATAATGATCATTTATTCCTTATCAGTAGTGTCATTGACTGCATAGCAGCTCATCTGATTTCGTTGATTGTGATAACCGAATCGAGTGATATCTGGTGGATAATCGATAAAATATAGGTATTGCACTTGTACCATCCTAATCCGGCAATCATTGAGTGATCGTAGGTAACTTCACCTCAAGGGTACCTGATAGTATATAATACTGTGAGGTGTAACAAACACCTAGAGAGTGTGCAACTGATCAAGTGGTATGGAGATGTATGTTATTGTTTCTTATTTCTTCTTATAATATTCTTCTCTCTTATGTATATAAATTGTATCACACAGAAACTGCTCCTAGAGAAGAAGATAATTTAATATTGGCCAATTAAATTGCACGTATTCTTACCTTTGAGAAGATGCAGGCAATATAATTGGTTGAAATGGTGAGGGGATGATGTTAGGGGTTACCCCTTAGCAGGTGCACGAGGTACGGAGGATGTCCATGGCAATCTGCGGTTGGTCACCTATGGGTGGTCAACATCACACCCGCAGCTATCCCATCCTCTGAGCGATGAAGCTACGCATATCCAATACCGAGCCCAGACAAAGCGGAATGATTAACCTGTGCGAGGGCAGTGTACCTTCTCGATCGAACAGCGATAGTCACGACACTTAGCTGGCGGATTCATCAGACCCGTACACTTAGAGTGGTATGGTACCATATGCCTAGGCCCTCGATAGTTAGGGACGTCATGAGTTGATGAAGCACGATCACGCCATTGCGGTGACTTACGGGTCAGCCGTGCATGATCGTTTCGACCAGAACTACTTTACCTTATCAGCAATATGGGACAGCCGGCTAGAGCGGGGTA
>MU122235.1:213962-225632 GCA_014904905.1 Wilcoxina mikolae CBS 423.85 | reverse complement strand
AAGACCTCTAGAATCTTCGAGGGTAGAAGAGGCAAGCTTCTTGACGAGGAGAACAAGCCTTAACAATATACACATTGGAAAGCCAAACATCTTTGTCTTGAATCTTTATCTTTAGTGACTTTCACATCCTGAGCGAATCTTCATAACTTCCATCGCAAGCAAGTCCTGAAAAGCAGTAAGGATACTACTTGTACTGGTAAACCTGGAGTAACGCTCCCGGTGTTACATACGAAGAGAAGAGAAGGAAACATCCAATTCATCCCTGTAACCTCCAGATCTCCATATCTTTCATCTATGACTTTTGTAACTTGGCAGCACCAAGCTCCATGTCCATATCCAAGCTTATACATTTGTAGCTTCCATAGTACAGGTTCGGTGATACTTGTTTCGGTAAACATTATTGGCACTCATCATGAATCGTATGTGGTTCGTTGTAAGGGCGTACGTCCATGTACGGCCTCGTATAAGAGTAGATACGGTTGCAAACAAGGATTCAAGAATAAGATAGGTGGATTCAATAGGTAAGGTTATCGATGGCGTGCAAGAGTAGTCGTACGAGCTGACTATATACTGGGCGGATAGACGGTTACCCTGCTATAGGCTGGCCGCCATTACATCATCCCCCTCTTTATCTGCAGACCTCCTGGGCTACATACCCGTATATGAAGAGAAGAAGGAACAATCCAAGAAGAAACAAATCCAAGCTCGTACGCCCTCGTACACCCTCGTAAATCCCGCTGCCGATCGGTACCGCTTGAGGGTGATCTTTCGGTGGATCCGGTGCATGGGGAAATCCACCTCCAGTGGTAGGTGGTAAAACCCGTGCCGACGCCATTTATACCGGGCCGAGATCCATAAGAAACGAAGAGAAGAAGAGGAGAGAAGAGAAGAGAAGGAAACGTCCAATTGACCCCTGTAACCTCCAGATCTCCATGTCTCCATATCCAAGCTGTCGGCATACCGTAGCTTTTCATCGTGCAGGCTCGGAGGTGTGAATCGGCGTCGCGTCGGAAGTCATTGACCGATTCGAAGTTCTCGTCATCAATCGAATGTCGTTCGTCGATTATCTAACCTGTGAGCATCCAAGAGAAGATCGAACTTACAATATCAATCAAGTGCACTTAGCTTGCGCAAAGCTTGTGCCCTCGGTAGTCTTTCTCCGTAAGTGTACTTCCGTGCAAACGATGATCCTGATCGTGTCCGCTTGAAATCCGGATCGTAGGTACGGTCATGACAGCAACCGTTGTCGACTACTCTTCGCTTCGTCCTTTGAACCGAGAGAGTAGCTTTCTACTTTCTCTTGCAGACATCATCTCGCTGCCGTCGAGGCTCGAGGTTGCGATGAATGCTGATTCTCTTGCAGACATCATCTCGCTGCCGTCGAGGCTCGAGGTTGCGATGAATGCTGATTCGTCCTGGACGCCGAGCCACCGTCGCAGCTTGGGCGTCATGAGCCGCCGCCACCGCCGGTGGTCTTTCCACCGGAAGCTGTCTCGGCAGCCAAGTAGACGTTCATCCCACTGGATAAGATGAAGGATAGGTCCATCCCGCTGGATAAGACGAAGAAGAGGTCCATCCTGCCTAGGAATGCAACCAAGTAGATGTCCATCCTGCTGGATAAGACGACTCCGTCGATTCGTAGAATTTCTCGATGGTAGATCGCGAGTAGTAACACGTCGAAAAGGGGTAATTCACGAAATCCCGTGAGCGAAACGTATCCAATTACTAAAGATCGATAACAGTGTAAAGGCGTACGTCGTCGTACGTGTAGATATGAGTGTAGATACGGTTGCACATGTGGATTCGAGAATGAGATAGAGTACATTCAATAGGTAAGGTTATCGATGGCGTGCAAGAGCAGTCGCACGAGCTGACTATATACTGGGTGATTGGACGGTTACCCTGCCATAGGCTGGCCACCATTACATTTGTTGATGATTTAACTTGTGAGCATCCAAGAGAAGATCGAACTTACAATGTAATTAATCAAGTGCACTTCAGAGCTTCTGCTCTGATTGGAGAATGGTAATTGTCAAGTACGTGTCAGAGCATCAGGAAAAAAATGATGTCGTACCCAGGCCGTGTGTAGGTCTAGGATGCATTGGACGCTTCAATCGAAACCTCTTGAGCCTTGTTGTCGAGTCACACTGCACGTACATATCCACAACCCGTGACATTGTGTTTGTTCCTCCTAATGCAGCCTTCCTTACTGATGCAGCTATTCAGCGCACATAATTCTTACAGACGCAGCCATACAGTGTGCACATCTTTTGATCCACAGCACTACTCATGTGACGCATGAGTGCAATTTACACCTTGACATAACACAATGTTCACAGCATGCGACTTTTACAAGATGCCCTACATTGCATTGAAATCTTGGGCGATGGATACAGTGCAGTGACGTTACTGTGGACAATGTTTGATATTAACCTCTAATATATATAGTTTTACGTTCTAAACGCCATGCTACATGTCGCAACCTGCTTGACGTACATCCTCTAAACTACTCTCTCCTTTCCAGTCATCCACCGACTCCGACTCTACGTCCTTGTACTCGTCCTCATTCTCATTCTCATTCCCATTCTCATTCTTATCCTCATCCTCATCCTTATCCTCCTCATTCTCAACCTTATCAGTATCCAGCTGGAGACCACGATGTCACTGAGCAAGACTTCTGCCACTGTGTAATGGTGGCCAGCCTATGGCATGGTAATCGCCAAACTGCCCAGTATATAATCAGCTCGTGCGAGTGCACTTGCACGCCATCGATAACCTTACCTATTGAACTCACCTATCTTATTCTCGAATCCACGTATGCAACCGTATCTACACTCATATCTATACGTACGAGAATATACGCCTTTACACTGTTATTGATCTTTAGTAATTGGATACGTTTCCCTCACGGGATTTCGTGAATTACCCCTTTTCGACGCATTACTACTCGCTAGCAATCATTGAGAAGTCGTACGAATACACGTTATCTACCCTCGACAAATTCTACGAATCGACGAGAGATTACCTCGAGATATCCTACGGGTCTCATTACCCCTTTTTCTTGACGCATCGCATCAGACTCAATGTGAAGTCGAAAAGACGGAAGGAAGCCGAAAACGAAATAAGACCCAAAGATGAAGACCGAAAGACTGAAAGAAGCCGAAAGATGAGATTAAGCTTGTCGAAGACGAAGGAAAGTGAAGTCAAGGCCAAGGTGAAGTCAAAACCAAGGTAAAGTCAAGACCGAGTCGAAGGACGAAGCAAAGTCGAAGCACAATCAAAAGTCGAAGGGCAAGGTTGAAGGGCAAAAGTCGGAGGGCAACCGAACGTCGAAGGATAATACGAAGAGTAATCGATGACGGTTGGTGGGAGGTCCGTACCTACGATACGGATTTCAAGTGGCCGTGATCACGATCATCGTTTGAACGGAAGTGCACCTTATCCTTTGCACAGAAGTGCACCTTATCGTTTGTACAGAAGTGCACCTGAATCGGAAGCTCTGAAGTACACTTGACGATTACCTTCCTAAGATCTGAATGGAAGCTCTCAAGCGTACTTGATGATTGCCTTCCTCTGATCTGAGCGGAAGCTCCGAAGCGTACCTACGCCACGTTAGCATCCACAAACGAAGCTCACTTACAGAGCTTCAGCATTGCATGGAAGTGCACCTACGCAGAACGATTGTACAAGCACGGAAGTGCACTTACGGAGAATGATTACATGAATGGCACTTAATAGACGTTTGATTGGACGTACACAGTTACTGCGAGGTGGGCTTTTGAGGGCACAAGCTTTGCATAACTAAGGGCACTTGATAGATATTGTAAGTTCGATCTTCTCTTGGATGCTTGCAAGTTAGATAATCGACGAACCACATATGCGTCCGATCGATGACGAGAGCCAATGACGTTTACCGATACCAGCTCTACCGAGCCGTCACTACGGAAGCTACAGGCGCATGGGGTAGGATATAGACATGGAGCTTGGTGGTGCCGGGCCACGAAAGTAATGGATTTGGAGATATGGAGATCTGGAGGTTACAGGGGTCAATTGGACGTTTCCTTCTTCTTGTTTTCTCCTTCTCTTCTCTTATTTGATCTCGGCCCGGTACAAATCGCGTCGGCATGGGTTTTACCACCTACCACTGGAGGTAGACTTTTTCCATGTGCCAGATCTACCAAAAGGTCACCCTCGAGCGGTACCGATCGGCAGCGGAATGTACGAGGCTGTATGAGGGTGTACGAGCTTGGATTGTTTCTTCTTCTCTTCATATACGGGTATGCAGACCAGGAGGTCTGCAGATAAAGAGGGGGATGATGTAATGGCGGCCGGCCTATGGCAGGGTAACCGCCCAACCACCCAGTGTATAATCAGCTCGTGCGAGTGCTCTTGCACGCCATCGATAACCTTACCTATTGAACCCACCTATCTTATTCTCGAATCCACATGTGCAACTGTATCTACACTTATATCTATACGTACGAGGACGTATGCCTTTACACACTGTGAATGTCATCATGCTCATTGTCGCTGTCATTGTCACCACCATCAGCCCCATCCTCAGCATCAAATGACAAATCTTTAGCAATAGGGATGCGGATCGCAGAAATGATCAGAGTCTCAATGTCCAGTTCCATCATCAGGGCTTCCATTGCAGTCTTCTTTAATACAACTCGACGAGGCTTGATAATTGATGGCATGTAATTGGCTCCTTTCTCATGTAGAATGAGGATGTTGAAAGCCGTCCTTATGGACTTGATTACCTTCTGTCTCAATGGAGATGGGGATCATTCTAAATATTCATGGTATCAGTGTAAGTTTCTGCAAAATGTTAGAGCAATTGCATGCATTGTGAAAGCCATACAGTTATATTTTAACCACCGTCATTATCTCGATTGAAGTAGTATTCCCACTCGGGCCTGTTGCGCCAGATTTCGAAGTGATTGATTTCCACCTTTGTTGGAGCTTAACCTCCATTTCTTTGCCACTCTGTCAGTACGTGATGCAATGCGGTTGTTTGTAAGGACGTACGTCCTCGTATGGGTGAATACGTGTAGATACGGTTGCAAACGAAAATAAGTAATATATATCAATTATGTGGTGTGTCGGTAAGATAATCGCTAGCCTGCCAAAAGTACTTTGCGAGGTGATTATATATGAAGGGCGCTCACCCGACCTCGGCAGCCAAGTACACCTGGCGAGGGCCAAGTGCGCTTGGGAGCCAAGTGCACCTGGCTCCGCCATTACATCATCCCCCTCTTGATCAGCAGACCTCCTGGGCTGCAACATATATATACATAAGAAAGACAAGATAAGGTGTGTATGCATTTGTACGTCTGCATAAGTCCCGCCATCGGGAAAAACACCATGTCGTGCCCAGGCCGTACGTGGGTCTAGGGCGCATTGGACGCTTCAATCGAAACCTCTTGAGCCTCGTCGTTGAGGGACACTGCACGTGCGTATATACCACCCCTGGCATTGCGCTTGCACCTCCTGACACAGTGTTCCTTACTGTCGCGGCTATACAGTGCACATAATTCTTACTGTCGCAGCCATGCAGTGTGCTCACCTTTTGATCCACAACACTACTCATGTGACGCATGAGTGCAATGTACACCTTGACATAATGCAATGTTCACAGCATGCGACATTTATACGATGCCCTGAATTGCACTCACATCTCGGGCGACGGATACAGTGCAGTGACGTTACTGTTGACGATGTTTGATATTAAGCTCTAATATATACAGTTTCCTGACACGTCGCAGCCAGCCTGAAGCACATCCTCTCTGCTCGTTCCAAACGCCATGCTCCACGTTGCAGCCAGCATGAAGCACATCCTCTCTGCTGGTTCCAAACGCCATGCTCCACGTCGCAGGCAGCATGAAGCACATCCTCTAAACTACTCTCTCCTCGTTTCAAACGCCATGCTACACATCGCAGCCAGCTTGAAGCACATCCTCTAAACTACTCTCTCCTTCACAGTCATCCACCGACTCTGACTCTACGTCCTCATCCTCATCCTCATCCTCATCCTCATCCTCCTCATTCTTGACATTATCATCATCCTCATCCTCCTCATTCTCGACCTGATCATCATCCAGCTGGAGACCACGATGTCGCTGAGCACGACCCCTGGCAGTGTGAATGTCATCATGCTCGTTGTCGCTATCATGATCGCCATCATCAATCCCATCCTCAGCATCGAAAGATAAATCTTTAGCAGTGGGGATGCAAATCGCAGAGATTTCCGGAGTCTCAATTTCCGGCTCCATCATCAAGGCTTCCATCGCAGCCTTGTTTAATACCACTCGACGAGGCTTGGTAATGGGTGGCATGTTATTGGCTCCTTTCTCATGTAGAATGAGGTTGTTGAGAGCTGCCCTTATGGACTTGATTACCTTCAGTCTCAATGGAGATGGGAGATCGTTCCAAATATTCATGAGATTAGTGTAAGTCTCTGCGAATTGTTAGAGCAATTGCATACATTGTGAAGGCCATACTTACTGCTGTCATTATCTCAATTGAAGTAATACTCCCACTTGGGCCTGTTGCGCCGGATTTCAAGTTCGAGGTCATTGATTGCAACCTTTGTCGGAGGTAAACCTCCATTTCTTTGCCACTCTGTCAGTGCGTGATGCAATGCCGTACATGTTAACACAATCAGTGCTGGGGGTGTCTGTTCCCGAATCCAGTCATGGCAGCCCTCCGAAAGCCTGCCGCGTTTGCGAATTTGTTGGAAGAAATGTATATATAGAAATCGTGGAATCTCCTCAGCAAGAAAGTAGCTAGCTCGTTCCTGGTGGTGTTAGTGACGCTACAAGTTGCAGACAGAACTCACATCAGGTTCGTTCGTACGATCGCATTGGCGTACAATGAATGTAAAATCTGAAAGAATTAGGTCAATGTGTATGCGGCGCTCATCATCGTCGAAACGGTGCAAGTTGTATAGTCTCCCTACACACTCACGGGCCTTCTTGATCATGTGCGATCTGACTGCATTGTAACTGTTTTTGATCTGACATACGGCCGGTTAGTCAGTGCGAATGCAATTCTGAGAGATACCTAACTATCTTGAGACACTCCTTCTGACGTTCCTGGAAGCTAATATTGACTCCTTCCTGCCTGCATGCCTTCGGCCAGGAATGCTCTACTGACTTTGTGTTGGATACAATGTTAGTCAGTATCTACCACTCTCGGAATCGTATAAGCTACCAGTACAAACTCAGCTTCAGTTGGAAATGGAGTCTCGCTCAGCAGTTGCTTCTCCATCAAGCGACGCATTGTTTCCAGTACAGCACTAACTCGAAGGTCACCTGGTGCAAGGACACTTCGACTGCCATATCGTTGTTTACTGCTGACCGACAGACTCGACGGTGTCCGCGGCGGAGACGATGGGATGAGTTGTGAAGCCGATGATGATGGGTGTGGACTCCAGAGGTGACTAAGGTTCGTCGCTGAACGAATAGCGACGTTGGAAATGACACTGGGTGCTGGCGACATCGAAATGGAGGCTTGATTCGGCGGGGGCAGAGACGGTTTCAGGGCTGGATTTGGTGTGGAAACAATGGGTGTAGATGCTGAGGAGACCTCGGTAGTCGAACCTTCGATATGTGAGGTTGTAGCCTTCGTCCACTTTCGCTTCTGCTTGTCAGACTGCAAAGTGAGTTTCCTCTTATGACCGTTTGCTGTACGTGGAATTGGGGAGACAACTGCAGGAGTGGCCGGTACTGCTTTTGGAATTGAGGATGCGGCCTTGTGCAGTGGCTTGATTGTTCGGGTCATTTTCAGAAGGCAGGAATGTCAGAAAGGGCGGAATGTCAGAAAGGCAGGAATGTCAGAAAGGCAGCAAAAGAGTGCAGTTGCGATGTAGACGAAGGGCAATGCAGTGTGGAAAAGGAATGACACGTCGCTGAGCATTGCATCTGAAAAGTTTTCACATAAAGGGGCAGATTTACACGATTTCGTATTAGCTTGTCACGAAAGTGTCGTGTACGATTAGTCAATCAAATACCATGAATGCCAAGAACACCCAAGAACACCCAAACGAGACTAAAAACAACTCTGTAAAATGCAAAAACGACTCCACCCGACCCAAAGAGGAAATACAAAGACCCAATCTAACCCAATCCCCAAATGCGAACCTAATACGTGTGTCAGTATGCTAGTCATTTGCAGCACTGTTGGACCTACCGAAAACCATTACTCAAATTGCTGACCTATCCATGGTGGAATCAAACGCGACGCCTCGAGCTGTGTGAAGCTCATACCGGCATTGACATCTTGGTGCGTACCAATTGCCACCGACTCCGACGACTCTTCAACACCCACCGACACCGACGAAATGTCACACATTGTCTCCTGCTCCACCAAAACCTGTGCCATTTGCGACCTTGCCTCCCGCTGTTCCTGTAACTCCACCGCCGCTCGCGATGTCGCCTCAAGAATTTGTGCTGTCTCCGCCATTCGTGCAACTCTGGCACTCATTGACTCCTCCAACACAGACGATGACACATCTTGGAGAGAGGCACACTCGACGTGGTGAGTAGCAGTCACCTCCGGTTGTGTCATTACCGAGTCGTTTTTGGCCGAGTCGTTTATTGCAACGAATCTGGGAGCAGGTGTCGGGCTCTCGGCCTGTTCGGAGGCACCAGGTGTTTCCGGGGGAGACCATTGTGGTTGTGGTGGTGGTGGTAGTGGTGGTGGAGTAGCTCGTGCAATCCTTGGAGGCACAACTGCAATTGACTTCAGAACAGCCACAACGATGAGAGGGTTGTAAGCTGTAAAGGAAAAGAAGGTCGCCACAGAGTCGTTGCTATTGAGTTCAGTCACATTCCACGGCTGCAGAGAGGTTTCGCCAGGCATGACTAGACACCCAAGAATGCAACTGACATCCCTGGCAGCACATAGGCGACCCACAGCACAGTGTATGGCCTTTGCGGTGAGCTTCTCAACTCGTGTGAGATGCCATCTATTCGCTCTGTGGTGAACGAAGATGTCGTCCCAACGGTCATAGCTTTCGGGGCCGTAGCTTTCAGGGTCGACAATACAAACCCTGAAGGGGTATATAGGCGTTGGGCTGGTAGGGAGGGCATTGGTCGAGATGTCATCAAGTTCCCGTTTCTTCTGGAGGGCAGAAGCAATGATTGTCGGTGGTGTTGCACGTTTGTGGGAGGGTGGCTGCAGCTTCGGAGTCCCGGGATACCAGGTGTCTTTCTTGACATCGCCTTTGCCATGCTTGGAGTTGTCGCAGTTGTCGCAGTTGTCGGAGTTGTCGGAGTTGTCAGAGTCAGGGTCGGTATCGGTATCGGTAGGTAAAGGTGGGTTTTCTTTGTGATACCGGTTCATCTGCACCCGAGTTTTATCGAAACAGTCTCGGAGAAAGGCCCGGAACCAACTCCACCATTCCATGTATCGTGGTTGAGTCGATGCCCGATACTTCCACATCTCCTGAAACTGTGCAAAGTGCCTTGTAGTGACTGGGTCCAAAAAAAGGATATCATACATCAAGTCAATCGTGCCATCATCCTTGACACTGTGAATGGCATACATCCGAATAAGGCCCCGAATGTGCTCGACCATGAACTTCTTCGCGAAACCATCGAGGTGGAGAGTGTTCTTAATTGCATCGGTTTTGGAGGGGGTGGATGAGATCGTTTTGGGTGGCATTGCAACGTTCAGAGCTGTAAATGAGGTGTATGAGGGGTCGGTCAGGGTTAGGGTTAATGTGTCTAAAAACGACGATGAGAGTGGTCACGGTAAATAGGTAAAGATGGAGTAGATAGAGATGATGGAGAAGAATTGAAATGGAGGGAGTGTACAGCAGTATATATACCGTGCAGAATGGGCCATCAAGGTGCTTGGAATCGTGTGGTGCGGCTCGCAGAAGAGTTGAAACCGTTGGTGATATCAAAAACCGTTGGTGATATCAAACATCATACTTGAAAAGGAGCTTTCCTGGGTGTGAGCCGTCATCGGCACTTCCCTTCCGGCCTGAAAGATACACGTCATGTTTTATACGACTCTGAGAATTGTTTGAACCACTGCTTGAGAGTGAGACACACTCGTCATGTGAATGTTGGGTCAAAGTGTCGACGTCTGTCAGTTTGGTTCCTATCATATGGCAGTGACATCAAGTTCCAACATAATGATGCAGTGTGGTGTCACAAACAGTCGGAACGTGCCATATGAAGTTCGAGAAGTGTCACCGGCATCTCTGGCAGTGCATAGGCCTCTCCAGGCACCACCAATAGACACTGTGCGGTGGTATCATGAACTCTGAACTCGTGTCTTGGCACACGAAACGAGTGATATGACATGTTTTTGTCCGCGTTTCGTATCATCCGTCTGGCCAAACATCAAAAAAGCAAGCAAACAAGCAAGTCCATGGATTCTTTCTTATATTTGCCTAGCAATTAGAGTCAAATTAGGCTCTGGGCGTGGCTACATCGTGACAAATTCCATCTGCAGGATATTCCAGGGTCTTGGCATTTTATATACGGCTCTGTGAGTTTTGTACGCCATGCGGCTCCATTACCCCTGCTTGGCAACACTCATAACATTCTACCAACAGCATACACAGCCCTCAGCATTGTCTACACGACGCGCACCATGCCTCCCATACGAACTCCGAATCGTTTCTGCCCTATTTGCTTGAAACCTTACAAGTCTGACATGTGGCTCTACAAACACATCGACAGTGACCATCCTCGATATCGCGCCCAACTTCTTGAGGCGAAGACAGACTCCAAGCCCCCTGAACGCGTTCGAAAAAACTCTCAGCGATGCGTCGACGATTCCCACAGTGGTTTTCATGCCAACCATGGTTTTCATGACAACCATGACCACGTTGATGATCCTGATGCGTTTCCTCAGTTGCACACGTCTCCTTTTCCAGAACTATCCGAGTCCGAATTTGACTCAAATACAAAAAGCTTCTCATATCCCGATGCTGGAGCCCCTGTCGCATACGTTCCGACCGACGACGAGCACAATGCTGAGCAATCCTTGAACAACCCCTTCCATCCGTTCGACAGTGAGGAGGAGTACAATTTTGCAGAGCTGGTCACATCGAAAGGTCTTCCTGCCAACGTCATCGACGACTTCCTGAAGGCAATTGGGGCCTTAAAGAGTGTGAGTGTGATTCTCTGAAATCGAATTACAATCTCCGCCAGAAAATCGACGCGATGGAGGACGGACTTTGCCATCACTCCTGGAAGAAAGCTACGTTGCAGATGGCATGGAATGAGCAGCATCCGGATGCAATGGAGTTTTGGCACCGTGACCTTATAGAGTGTGCAAAATGGCTACTCCGACAGCCAGCATACGAGGAACATCTTACATACACACCAATACGTTGCTTCAATGATGCTGGGCACCGTGTTTACAACGAGATGCATACTGGAGACTGGTGGTGGGACATGCAGGTAAGCTTCCTTCTTAGTATACCCTTTACAATGCTCTATACCGTTTACAATGCTCACAATTGTGTAGACAACACTACCCGTCGGTGATACGCTGGTGCCAATGATATTCATGTCTGATGTGGGAGGTTCAGACGTGTACATAAGGTGCGGCTCTGTGCGGCTCTGTGCGGCTCTGTGCGGCTCTGTGCGGCTCTGTGCGGCTCTGTGCGGCTCTGTGCGGCTCTGTGCGGCTCTGTGCGGCTCT
>MU122235.1:192079-205191 GCA_014904905.1 Wilcoxina mikolae CBS 423.85 | reverse complement strand
CTTATGGTGTAATATGCCGTGCATAGCATCGTCATTACAATGCCCAGAGCAGTGTTGCCACCGAGCACCAAGCACCATGCAATTCACCGGCCAGACGAAGAACACTGTATATTAAGCGTTCCAAGGCGCTGTGCAGAGTGACATGCGACCGTGTGAATACCTAGCACCAAGAGTTGTTTTTGCAGTGCCTCACATCGTATCGTTGCGGACTTACATGTTACCCTGCCAACCGACGTTCCTGGCGCTCCTGGCACACCACCGACATCAGAACATGACTAATATGCCCGGCCGCAGGGATTTTTTCCCGATGGCGACCGATCGGTGCCATCACGGCGACCTTACGGCGGATTCGGTGCACGGGGAAATCCACCTCCAGTGGTAGGTGGTAAAACCCGTGCCGACGCCATTTATACCGGGCCGAGATCCATAAGAAACGAAGAAGAAGAGAAGAGAAGAGAAGAGAAGGAAATCCGAGGAACCGTATCATTGCCCCAATCCTCCCGATCCTCCGTAACCCTGATCCTCCGTAGCTCCGACCTCGTCGATTATGGGCGTGGCTTAGTTGGATGCTCCCGATGGAACTTGTCGACTAGTTCTTGAGCGTTTTCGAGATTCTCTGCCGGCTCCCAGCTCGTATGTAGGTAGTTGTAACCGGTCCACTGAACGAGGTAGTGGAGCTTTCGGTAGCGTCGCTTGGAGTCGAGGATCCGATCGACCTCCCATTCATCCGTATCATCGACAATCGTCGGTTGCGGTTCTGATGGCAGCTGGCCGATGGCAGGCGGCAAGTACTTATCAAGCAGGGAGACGTGACACACGTTATGAATACGCATCGTCTTTGGCAAGTCTAATCTGTAAGCATTCTTATTGATGACTTTACTCACCGTGTACAGCCCAATACGCTTGTAATCCAACTTTTTGGACGTTCTCGTCGTCTTGATATTCCGAGTTGAAAGCCAGAACTTATCTTCGACCTCGAACATCATTTCCTTGCCACCGGCGTACTTCGTCTGGTGGTGTAATGGCGGTGCCAGGTGCACTTGGCTCTCAAGCGCACTTGGCTACCGAGGCCAGGTAACCGCCCTTCATATATAATCACCTCGCGAAGTGCTTTTGGCACACCAGCGATTATCTTACCTACATACTGTACAATTGATATATATATTGCTTATTCCCGTTTGCAACCGTATCTACGCATATCCATCCGTACGAGGACGTACGTCCTTACAGTCGGGCTTGAGCTTCCAGCAGGTTTTCTCTCAGGGTGCGGTGCGTCTCCTCCAGCCCGGCTGCCAAGGTATCTGCTTCGGCTTCCGACTTCAAGCGGGATTGAGCTAAACTTGAATCCTTGGGTGCCTTGAACTTCATCGTCGGGTGGTAGTTAAAGTTGGCATAGAAGGGGGTCATCCTTGTCGAAGCATGCACAGCGTTGTTGTAGGCAAATTCGGCCAATGGTAGGAGCTCCACCCAGTTATCCTGCTCATAGTTGCAGAAAGCCTGGAGATACTGCTCCATCGTCTGATTCTGCCGCTCCGTCTGGCCGTCCATCTGCGGATGGAATGCGGTTCATAGTCGGTGATCCATACTCATGTGGCTGCAGACCCTCGCCCAAAATCGGCTCGTGAATTGGGTGTCCCGATCGGTGATGATGTTGTCAGGGACGCCGCGCTTGCAGATCACCTGCTCGAAGAAGAGTCTAGCCAGCTGTGGTGAGTCGATATCCTTTCTGCAGGGCAGGTAGGTCGCCATCTTTGTCAGTCGATCAACAATGACTAGGATCCCCGTGTATCCGGATGCGGTTGATTCTGGCAAGTCTGTGACGAAGTCCATGGTGACACCTTCCCAGGGTCGTGACGGTGGTGGCAGTGGCATGTTGATTCCGTGGTGGGCATGACGCGGGGCCTTGATTCGATGGCATACTTCGCAGCCGCTGACGTACTTCCTTATGTGCGTGTCCATCACAGGCCAATAGAAATCCCTAGAGACTAGCTCAGCAGTTTTAAGAGCTCCAAAGTGACCGGACTCGGGGTTGTCATGATAGAGGCTTATCACTTTACCGCACAGAGCATTGTCCGCAGGGACATATATCCTCCCCTCGTAGGTCAGAGCTCCGGCGACGACACTCCATTGGTTGACGTCTTTGGCTTTGACTTCGGCTTGGGCTTGGGCTTGGGCTTGGGCTTGGGCTATGGCTGTGTCCATTGGGTTATCGACTAGCTTACCCGAGACGTCGACCGCCAATGGGTCCGTAGCCTGAGCCTTCTATATTGCCGGTAGGAGGTCATCGTAGGGTTCGACTGCCAGCGTCGCCAAAAGCCGTCCGACAGGTTTCTCGTAGCCGATCTCATAATCGGGCCGTCTCGATGGGCCGTCGGTGGGGTTTTTCGTGCCTTCCGGTGCTCGATTGTGAAGTCGTATGCCGAGACAATTTCCGACCACCTAGCTTGTCGCCATGAGAGCACTTTGGAAGTTTGGAAATACTCAAGGTTCTTGTGGTCACACCCCACCAGAACGTTGTGACGGGCGCCCTCCAGATAGTGCCACCATTGCTTGAAGGTCTCAACGATGGCGAGGAGTTCCCGAACGTACGTGTCGTAGTTCTGTTCAGCCATAGAGCATTTCCGAGAGTAGAAATTGACTGGCCGAAGGGTTCCGAAGCCATCATACTGGTTCAGAATGCCTGCAATGGCGAAGCTGCTCGCGTCCATCTGGAGGATGATCGGCTTGGTTGGGTCGAAGTGCTGCAACATCAGTGCCACAGTAAAGGCTTTCTTCAGCTTCCGGAAGGCGAGCTCTGCGTCTCTCGACCACTCCCATTTGGGCTTTTTTCCTGTAGGCGTCTTTAGTAAGTTCGATATGGGTGCAGTCACCTTGGCATATTTCCGGATGAACCTCAGGTAGAAGTTCGTAAATCCGAGCAGCACTTGCACATCGTGGACTGACATAGGAGTCGGCCAATCCTCGACTGTTGATATTCGATCCGACTCCATGCCGACGCCTTCGGAGCTGATCACGAAGCCGAGATAGCCGACTTCCGTAACTCCAAATTGGCACTTCTCTACCTTGCAATAGAGTCCAAACTCTTGGAGTCGTTCCAGTACCTTCCGAACATGCTCGTCGTGCTCTTTCTCGTTTGTGGAGTAGATCAGGATGTCGTCGAGGTAATAAACGGCAAAGTCGTCAAAGTAAGGTCGCAGGCAATCGTCGATGTAAGCCTGGAAGGTAGCTGGTGCGTTTGTCAGGCCAAATGGCATGACCCTGTACTCGAACTGACCGTATCGGGTTCGGAAAGCCGTCTTGTACTCGTCGCCCTCCTTGATGCAAATAAGGTGGTAGGCTCCGCGGAGGTCGAGTTTCGTAAAGATCCTGGCGCCTCCAACGCGGTCAAGAATCTCTGACATCAAAGGAAGAGGGTACCGGTTCTGAACCGTCACCTTATTGAGCGCACGGTAGTCCACACAAAGTCTTAAGCGACCGTCCTTCTTCTTTGCAAAAAGTATCGGTGCCACCGCCGGTGATGATGACCGCTGGATGAAACCATTGGCCAGGTTTGTCTCGATGTAGGCCTTTAGAGTTCTCAACTCAAACTCCGATAGGTTATAGATATGCCCATATTGCAGCTTGTGCCCGGGCTCCAGGTCAATCGCATGGTCAATTGACCAGTGCGGTGGCAGCGTCTCTACGTTGGCCTTACTAAAGACCTCAACGAACTCCTTATATTTGGCTGGTATATGACCACCATTGTTGGTCGGTACTACCGGCGCTCCGGTCTGTACTACCGGCACTCCGGTCTCGTCCGCTCCATCTGCACACATTAGTACTAAGATCTTATAAGGGAATGGAAGCGAAGGTTGTGGAATCCAGGAGAGCTTGTCGTAACATGTTATCCTCGATGGGAAACCCCCCGTCGTCCGGTACTCCCTTCGTGACTCGGCGAGCCGGTAGCAGTCATTCAAGCTCCGCATTGTTGGTAACTCTTCTGCCGCAACTACCGCCGCTGCTCCCTGCTCGCCCGTCCAGCATCGGAACTTCTCACCTAAGATCTCGCCCCGTAATGATGCTCCCAGCAGCCCTGTGCACTCACCAAATCTTAGCGTGAATGCGTCGTCGACCTCATTGCTCTCAAGAAGGTCGTTGAATGTGGATGCTCCAAGGAAACAAATGTCCGGAGGCTTACCACCGCGCCCCTGCGAAGTTCCGTTGGTATCCGCTTACGGGGTTTCATCGCGATTCTCATCCATGGTAGTGGTGGCCTGCGGCCCACTCGGGTTTCGCAAGGCCGTAAGTCGACCGGCTTTCCAGTCGATCTCCGGGTTTCGGGCCTTGAACCAAGGTAATCCCAAAACTAAGTCGTATGCCCTGATGGGCACAATTAAGACATCCGATTCGTCAACTGGTGCCAAGCTTTCAAAATACTGAACCGAGAGAGTAGTCTTTCTGCTCTCTCTTGCAGACATCATCTCGCGGCCGTCGAGGCCCGAGGTTGCGATAAATACTGGTTCATCCCGTATGCCGAACCGCCTTCGCAGCCTGGGCGTCATGAAGATACTCATTGTTCCACAGTCGATGAGAGCTCGTACGAGATGCATTTCACCGTGAACATCTCGGACAAGTACTTCATGTATGATATATGCCGAATCTGGTCGCTCAGTGCCGCACAGGTACTGACTCAACATGTGAGCTCTTGGGCTCTCCAAGATAACTCTTGGTTTTAATGAAATTCGGTGTGCCTGTACTCCGTCCAACGTCGCCATGAGCGCCTGCGCTCCCAGCCTCTCCAACCCCAACTCCATCTGGTCCACCCTCTCTCGCCGAGCCAGGTACCGGGAGAGGTAGACTAGTTTTTTGCCTGCTGGGTATCAAATGACCGTTGTCGCTTGACTTGGTGGCCGCTGTGGTAAAACGGCGGGGCTGGAAGGCAGGGCCTTTCGTCAACACTCCGCCGCACCTCTCACAGTATCCAAAGGGAATTTGTGAGAAAGAGCGGTTCTGGCTCGAGGAGTGTAGGAAGAGGGTGAGAGAATATGATAGGATACCCGGCCGTGAGGAACCACGCAAATTGCATGGATTTACGGAGTCTTCGGAGGGTCTGAATGAGACCAAGAGTTGGGAAAGATAGAGTGTGTATGTCCTGTCTTCTAATGACTATCTACCCCGGAGTCTCCCAAATATATATACTCCCCGTCGCTCAGTCCATCTCCGTCATCCCTGTATCTCCGTACATCCCCCTACCCTGCCAGCTCCCCCTGCCAAACTGAGTGGCGGTGGTGGTGAAAAACGGATTTTCCCACCACACCGCTGCTGGTGGAACCGCCGGGGCCGCTGCCACCGGGGTTCAATTTGTCTTTGTCTTGATAGATGGCCCGACTGTATCATGGACACGTGTGCGACAAGTGGCTGCCGTTGCAGCAGACACACTTCTTATTGGCGAGGTGGTTGTCGAGAACCTCCCTCGAGACCCATGGTGCCAGAGGCAAGTCGGTACGTTTGCTACCGCCGCCACTGCCGCCAGTGGTCTTTCTACCGGAAGTTGTCTCGGCGGGCTCGAAAATTGACGGTCTGAAATTACGTTTCCTGTCGGTTCATTTGAACGATTCTCCATTGCCGCCGGAACTGCCAGTAGGCTGCCTCTGTTGATGTTGTTGCTGATGTTGTCTCCCGCTTGTCCTTCCTGGCCCGGGCTGGAATTCCACGGCTGCTGCTCAGTCGAAAAGTTCGTCGATGCTTCTGAACCTCCCGTTTGTAGTCAAGGGTTTAACTCGTGCTCGTAACCCAGGCTTCATTCCCGTCCAGGCCATTTCGTATAACCTTTTAGGGTCGTGTTCTTCGTCCCATTCGGCTTCTCACCACAAGGTACGGAGCCGGTTGACCCATACCCGTACTGGTTCATCCTGGTCATAGAATCCCTGGTCGAACTCTCGGTAGGCCCGCATGGCTGCGTTCAGCACGCGGTCGGGGTCGCCGTACGTATTTTGGAGATGCTCAACGAAGAGGTTGAAATCGTTCATGGCAGGGTGGTTCGAATTCCGTAACTTTTGGCCCCAAGTGACTGGGTCCTCCATCTTCGTTTTCCGTTGCGAATGATCCTTATGGCCGCTCCAACTGCCGAGTAGATTTAGGGCGTATTTGACTTGATCCGGTGCGCCGTTCGGGAAATGATGATGGTGAGAGTCGAAATTTCCACGGAGAACACTGTTGAAGTTATCCAATTCGGAGGTGCCCCCGCAGTATCGCTTGGGGTCGACCATCTTAAAGATTCCGGACTTACCGCGCTCCCGTTCCGTGGCTCGCTCCCTGGCAGCCTCTCGTTCCCAGGCTGCTTCTCTCTCCTGGGCCCATTCCGCTCGTTCGGCTGTTCTCACGTCACGTTTGGCCCATCGTTCGGCTCGCATTTCGGCTTGTTGCTTGAAAAGGAGCTTCAGCATCAATCGATTCTGGGTGGCCATGTCGCGATGGTCATCTTCGGTAATCATTGATGAGAAGTCGATGTCGTCGTCGTCATCATCTCTTACACGTGTATTTTCCCGCTCAGGATTGAGATCACTGTCGGCAGGATTCGGATTTTCGTCGTCGGCATCGAGATTATCATCGATCGCAGCGGTGTCTTCGACTGGAGCCCGTTGGCTGCTAGCCGTCAGTGCCTGCAGAGTTTCCTCGCTTTCGCGATCGTCAGTGACGCGTACTTGACTTCTAATTGACTTCTTTGGAGGTATTGGGGTGCAATTGAGTGTAATTGGCTAATCGTCTGTTTTTTTTGTGTACGTGTCGTAACGCATCGAAAAAGTAAGGAGATCACGAAGTCCCGTGAGCGAAATGTATCTGGTGACTGAAAAGCAATTATAGTGTAAGGACGTACGTCCTTGTATGTGTGAATACGTGTAGATACGGTTGCAAACGAGAATAAGTAATATATATCAATTATGTGGTGTGTAGGTAAGATAATCGCTAGTGTGCCAAAAGCACTTCGCGAGGTGATTATATATGAAGGGCGCTTACCCGCCCTCGGCAGCCAAGTGCACCTGGCTCCGCCATTACATTGTTACTCCTCACAAGTTGTACATCACCAATATCCATCGGAGCGGAGTCACCTACAATCACTCGACGATAGCTGTATCGGGATAGTACAAGCGCCATCCCTAGACATCATCGAAACTACATAGAGTATCACTCGCACCCAACAAAATCAGATGAGTTGTCATGCGGTTAACCACACCACTGATAAGGGATTAAAGGTGGTTATTGTGGTGATGCTCAGCCAGCTCATGCTATCGATAATAAGAAGACAGCTGAGAAGCTGTAGATATGAAAGCACCTGCATTGGTAGTGCAGCTGATGAAGTCTTTAATGTCCCTCACGATCGAAAGGATACCATTCGCCTGGAAGCAAAGAGATCGAAAGGATATGATAGATCCAGACCACAGAAGTCTGAAGGACTGATGTCAGTAGTGGTTCTATTCGTCTGAGTTAGAGATCTAAGTGGAAAGATATGGAAGGTCCGGAAGAGTGGTGAAGAGCAGGAAGGGTATCGGTGCATCAGGAAGGTTAGATAGAAGAGCTCATGGGAAAAGCGTAGATAGAAGTAATTGTTAGGACGAGAGGATAGAGGTATAAAGACCTCTAGAATCTCTAAGGGTTGAAGGGCAAGCTTTTTCAAGTTGACGAGGAGAACAAGCCTTAACAATATACGCATTGAAAGCCAAACATCTTTGTCTTGAATCGTCTTAGTGACTTTCACATCCTGAGCGAATCTTCATAACTTCTATCGCAAGCAAGTCCTGAAAGCAGTAAGGATGCTACTTGTACTGGTAAAACTGGAGTGACACTCCCGGTGTTACAACGGAAGCATTATCATTTCGATCAGGGTTCACCTAGAAGTGTACTGAGAATTGTACTTGGAGCTGGGGTTGGCACGTTGCATGCAGGCTGGCTGGAAACGGTCAACCTGGGCTGGCTCTCGACTGGCTAGATGCAATTAAACCGGGCTGGAATTGAGATGATCGAGCTGGGCTGGCTCTCGGCTGCCTGGAAATGATCGAGCTGGACTGGATCTCGCATGGCTCTCGACAGCATAGAGATGATTGAGCTGGGGCTGGCTATCGACGGGATGAACACGATCGAGTCGGAATGGCTCTTGGCTGACTGGAGATGATCTAGCTAGACTGGATCTCGGCTGGCTCTCAACTGCATGGACGTGATCGATCCAGGCGGGTACTCAGCTGGCTAGAGATGATTGAACTGGACTAGATCTCGGCTGACTCTCGACTGGATGGACGTAATCGATCCAGGCTGACACTCAGATGGCTGGAAATGAGCAAGCTGGCATGGATCTCGTCTGGCTCTCGACTAGATGGATACTATCCAGCAGGGCTGGCTGGAGGTAATCAAGCTGGAATGGATCTCGGCTGGCTGAACGCAATCTAGCTCGGGTTGAGATCACTCTGTCTGTACAAGCAAGTTAAAACTCATACATGCAAGTAAAAGCTTCTATGAGCGATGAGGATTCTTAGTATGTAAGGTTCACGAACAGGTCCACAGGAACTCAGGAATCTGACAAACGATTGTGCAAAATGTTGAACTAGATTGATTGGATTGAACTTTAGTTCGATTCGTTCAAGAATTGACAAACCTCAATCCTGGCCGATTCGAGTGAATCAAACTGGTTCGTCAATTTTTACGAACTAGAATGGTGCGTTGCCAACACTACTGGTGGCAACACAGTGGTACTTAATACCAGGTGGTGGATACACAGCTATACTAAGTAGCTAATAGATATATGGTGATAGATATATTCCAGTCGATGCACAGTAGAATGGTGGAACACTGCTACTCTGTGGAAGGGAAACAAACTGTAACACCGGAAGCGTCACTCCAGGTTTGCCAGTACAAGTAGTATCCTTACTGTTTTCAGGACTTGTGATGGAAGTTATGAAGTTTTGCTCAGGATGTGAAAGTCACTAAAGATAAAGATTCAAGACAAAGATGTTTGGCTTTCCAATGCATATATTGTTAAGGCGTGTTCTCCTTGTCATGAAGCTTGCCCTTCTACCCTCGGAGATTCACTAGGTCTTTATACCTCTATCCTCTCACTCTAACAATTACTTCTATCTATACTTTTCTCATGAGCTTCTCTACCTAACCACCCTTCGCATAAATGTCCTTCTGTAAGGGCGTACATCCGTGTACGGCCTCGTATAAGTGTAGATATGGTTGCAAACGTGGATTCGAGAATGAGGTAGATTCAATAGGTAAGGTTATCGATGGCGTGCAAGGGCACTCGCACGAGCTGACTATATACTGGGCGGATGTGCGGTTACCCTGCCATAGGCCGCCATTACATCATCCGCCTCTTTATCTGCAGACCTCCTGGGCTGCATACCCGTACATGAAGAGAAGAAGAAGAAAGAATCCAAGCTCGTGCGCCCTCGTACAACGTCGTAAATCCCGCTGCCGATCGGTACCACTCGAGGGTGACCTTTCGGTGGATCCGGCGCACAGGGAAAGTACACCTCCAGTGGTAGGTGGTAAAATCCGTACCGTCGCCATTTGTACCGGGCCGAGATCCAATAAGAAGAGAAGAGAAGGAGAAAACAAGAAGGAAACGTCCAATTGACCCCTGTAACCTCCATATCTCCATATCTCCACATCCAAGCCCTCGGTATACCGTAGCTTTCATCGTGCAGGCTCGGTGGTGCTCATATCGGTAAGCGTCATTGGCTCTCGTCATCGATCGGATGCGTATGTGGTTCGTCGATTATCTAACTCGTGAGCATCCAAGAGAAGATCAAACTTACAATATCAATCAAGTGCACTTAGCTCGCGCAACGCTTGTGCCCTCGGAAGTCATTCTCCGTAAGTGCACTTCCGTGCTCGTGTAATCGTTCTGTGTAGGTACACTTCGAAGCTTCCGCTCAGTTCGGAGGAAGGCAATCGTCAAGTGCGCTTGAGAGCTACCGCTCAGATCGTAGAAAGGTAATCGTCAAGTGCGCTTCAGATTGTAGGAAGGCAATCATCAAGTGCGCTTCAGATCGTAGGAAGGTAATCGTCAAGTGCACTTTAGAGCTTCCGCTCAGATCGTAGGAAGGTGATCGTCAAGTGCGCTTCAGATCGTCAAGTGCACTTCGTATTTCAATTCAGGTGCACTTCGATAAGGTACATGCACTTCCGTGCAAACGATGAGGTGCACTTCCGTGCAAACGATGATCGTGATCGCGTCCGCTTGAAATCCGGATAGTAGGTACGGTCATCCCATCCGTCATCGACTACTCTTCGCTTCGTCTTCGACATTCGGTTGCCCTCCGACTTTTGCCCTTTGACCTTGGACTCTCCTTCGCAGACATCACCACCTGCCCAAGGCCCGGGTGGAGATGAATGCCGGTTCGTATGGTAGCGGTAGCACGAGTTGCCTGAGCAGCCTCGGGACCATAAAGATGCACAAGACACTGAACCGAGATGCTCGTCTTTCGACTCTCCTTCGCAGACATCACCACCTGCCCAAGGCCTGTGTGGAGATGAATGCTGGTTTGTAGCCCAAGTCGCCTGAGTGGCCTCGGGACCATAAAGATGCTCAAAACACTGAACCGAGATGCTCGTCTTACTTCGTCTTTGGCTCTTATTTCGTCTTCGGCTTCCTTCCGTCTTTTTGACTTCGCGTTGAGCTCGATGGTCTGGCGCGATAGTCTGGTGCGTGTATCGACGCGTCAAGAAAAAGGGGTACTGAGACCTGTAGGATATCTCGAGGTAATCTCTCATCGATTCGTAGAGGTTCTCGATGATAGGTAGATTGCGTGTATTCGTGTGACTTCTCGATGATAGATAGAGTAACGCGTCGAAAAGGGGTAATTCACGAAATCCCGTGAGTGAAACGTACCCAATTACTAAAGATCGATAACAGTGTAAGGGCGTACGTCCGTGTATGGCCTCGTATAAGTGTAGATACGGTTGCAAACGTGGATTCGAGAATGAGGTAGATTCAATAGGTAGGGTTATCGATGGCGTGCAAGGGCACTGGTACGAGCTGACTATATACTGGGCGGATGTGCGGTTATCCTGCCATAGGCCGCCATTACACCTTCTCTCAAAACCCACCCTCCACTTCTTTGCAGGACCTTCTGTACCTTTCCACTAAGATCTTCTACTTAGACGAATACAATCCATACTGGCATCAGTCCTTCAGATTTCTGTGGTCCAGACATATCTTATACTTTCAATCTCTTAGCTTCCAGGTGAATGGTATTCTTTTGATCGTGAGGGGCAGTGTTGTGAGCAGTCTGCATATGTGTGGTCATCAAAAGCATCATCAGCTATGATGTAAACTCAGATGCTTTCGTATCTCCAGCCTCTCAGCTGTCTTCATATTATCGATGGCATGAGCTGGCAGAGTACCGATCATCTGATTTCGTTGATTGTGACGACCGATTCGAGTGATATTCTGTGGATATTTGATGACGTTCAGAGATGGCGCTTGTACCATCCTGATCCGGTTATTGTTGAGTGATTGTAGGTGACCCCGCTTCGAGGGTATCTGGTGGTGTATAACCTGTAAGGTGTAACACAAACAGCAGTAAACACACTATGGTAGATACAGAGTTTAGACATACAGCTTCACACACTACAGTACATACTCCCAGTGATATCCTCACAACTATAGAGATACAGTAATAGATTTATAGTGGTGGATGTACAGCAGAGTGGTGGATACCATAATGGTCTATACACAGTGGTCAATACACAGCGGTAGGCACATCACCTTAAGGCGGCGAAGCCGCTTCCGTGCCTTGTAATAATAACAAGCGTGTCCACCTGATCGTCCCACAAGTCTCCGAAATACAAGCTATATGCTCAAAAAATCCCTCCATACCAATACCTGTCACAATAAATCATCCAGAGCTTTCTTACTGTGCAGAAGATTCAAAAAAAAACATTGTGAAATACGCGTACTAGGATAGCGAGAAGATCATTAATTACAAGGCCTACCTGCAGGCCAAAAACTCCGAAATTTTAGTCAGCTCCTGTCGGGGTCAAAAACGTTAACCCCAATGGAGCTGTACTCTTTCGAATCCCGCACCTCGAGCTCCCCTGGTAGATACTGAACTTTCCCAAGAGTAAGCTTAACCTCGGAGCGGTCACTGAGTAACTGGATTATAGACTTTCGGTTATTTTGAATTGCCCACTCCAATGGTGTTTTTCTGTTGGATGTCACAGCATTGGTACATGCGCCTCGATCCAGTAGGAGCAGGGTCGTGTGGTAATGTCCATTTACAGCGGCTAGATGCAACGGTGTCGCCCTACAAAGGGATCTGGACTCGATATTTGCGCCCCGATCAAGAAGAATCTTTACTATACGGGTATATCCTTGCGTGGCAGCCATGTGGCAAGCAGTGAGGCCGTCAAAAATTAATCCGGGCACTTCCAATCCCCTATGGCTAAGTAGCGATCTAAACCATGCCATTTTCGCACATCCATTCCATGCAACCATCTGTAGAGAGGAATAACTGTTGACATCGACGCCGAGATCGAGCAGTAGTTGAACCATACTCTCGTGACCGTGTGCCGAGGCAAGATGTAGGACTGTTTCTCCGAAATCCCCTATTTCCAGCTTGTTGGCGCCCTTTTCAATCAAAAGCCGAAAAGTTTCCACTTGTCCATGACTAGCGGCCATATGCAGTGGCAAAAGACCGTCAGGCCTTGATCGGACGTCGATCTTACAACCAGCATCCAGAAGCAGTTGCACGGTAGACAGATGCCCACCGAAGGAAGCCATATGAATTGCAGTGAGGTTTTCCAGTGTGGTCGCGTGAATGTCAGCGTGGCGGCTAAGTAGAAACTGAACGACAGCAGTATGCCCACGACAAGCAGCCATGTGTAGTGGCGTCTCGCCTTTAGAATTTCTGGCGTCGATCTCGGAGCCAGCATCCTGAAGCAGTTGCACAGTGGACAAATGGCCGTTGATGGAGGCTATGTGAAATGCAGTGAGGTTTTCCAGTGCGGTCGCGTGAATGTCAGCGTGGCGGCTAAGTAGAAAATGAACGACAGCAGTATGCCCACGACAAGCAGCCATGTGTAGTGGCGTCTCGCCTTTAGAATTTCTGGCGTCGATCTCGGAGCCAGCATCC
>MU122235.1:106485-191979 GCA_014904905.1 Wilcoxina mikolae CBS 423.85 | reverse complement strand
TGAACGACAGCAGTATGCCCACGACAAGCAGCCATGTGTAGTGGCGTCTCGCCTTTAGAATTTCTGGCGTCGATCTCGGAGCCAGCATCCAGAAGCAATTGCACAGTAGACAAATGGCCGTTGAAGGAGGCTATGTGAAATGCAATGTGGTTGTTCATAGCCGTAGTGTGAATGTCAGCGTGGCGGCTAAGTAGAAACTGAACGACAGCAGTATGCCCACGACAAGAAGCCATGTATAGTGGTGTCGAGCCTTTAGAATCTCTGCCGTCGACCTCGGAGCCAGCATCCAGAAGCAATTGCACAGTAGACAAATGTCCGTTGATGGAAGCTATGTGCAACGCAGTGAAATTTCCGGGACGTCTGGTAGCCAGAATGCAAGCACCATGGTCAATTAGAACCTGAATGGCAGCAGTATGCCCGTATTTAGCAGCAATGTGCAGCGGTGCCCAACTTTCAGCGTCTCTAGCCTCGGCCTCGGAGCCACCATCCAGAAGTACCTGTACAACAGACGAGTGGCCGCCCAGGGCAGCAATATGCAGCGCAGTGAGACCCCCAGGCCGTGTGGTAGCCTGAATGCGAGCACCACGGTCAATCAGGACCTGGACGACGCAAGTATGTCCGTTGCTAGCAGCCATGTGCAACGCCGTAAAATTGTGTATGCCTGTGGTGACTTCAATGTCCGCATCGGAGTCAAGCAGGAGTTTAACCGTAGCTTCGTGACCGAGCTCTGCGGCCACGATTATGGCCGATTTGCCTCCCATAGTGGTCTCGGGTGCAGCTCCGAGCGTCAAGACTGTGCTGACAACTTGAGCTAGTCCAACTTTGCACGCTTGCCATAGCAACGGATCTAGGAAATCGTTGGAAGGGCTCCTCGGCGGCAGATATGGTGTTAGCCAGTGCCCCAAAAGATGTGATGCGGGATTGTTTATAGTCAAAACTTGGCCCAGCTCTTTAAGAAGTCGGCGATTTTCCTGCTCAGGAGAGTTAGGTTGGTTTGTAATCCCGCCCAATGCCAAGATATCTAGGTGATCTTTGAGATGGAGTATCACGTAGTTGATAAATGGCCTCTCATGGAGATATCTAGCGTAAGACTCATAGTGCTCTTCCTTCCACGAAGCGATTTCAGGAATACAATTTCTGTCCATCAATGTATAGGTAGCGCAGAAAAGAAGGTAGCGGATACAAGTCGTACTGATCCGAGAATGAGCGTTATACGCTGTTGTGTGGAATCTAGAGCTGGACACCGTTCCATCAGGTTTAGTGAAGAATTCGCGAACTGTTTGATGCATGACTTGGACAACTTTGTACACGGTTCAGTTCACTGTGATTGGAAATTCGAGGTACTAGGAATGACCGATAATCTGCCTGACTTACCTCCATCCTTAATGTCTAAAAAATTGCGACCACAACAAATAATGCGCTTTTGCATATCCCAAATTTTTCTTTTCTCGAATGCTTCTGTCGTAGGAACGAATTCGGCTTCAGGATCGTCCGGAATGGCGAGAGCGTGTTGGAGTTCATCAATAGTAAGTCCGCGACAAGAATACAAAATCCACTGGAATATCTTTATTCCGTCCATGATATTGCGCTCTTTCCCGAGTATCATGCGCTGAAAACTGCGTTCATAGAGGCCTTCCAGCTCAATGGGAAGGCTTTTGAGAAAGTGGATGATATCTTCTGCGCAACATCCCTCTTCAGCAGATTCAACGATCTCGTCTCGGATTAAACGGACCCATAGGAATACCCCTTGAGCATGTTCGACTATGTATTCTATTGCTTGTGTGATAATTTGTTCCAGGAAATTCAAATCAGGGCCGAGAAAGGACTTTACGAAGTTGCGTATGTCTGGTTCGTTCTTATCTTGCATGCGAATCGTATCGAGGTCGCGATCAAGCTCCACGACCGGTCTGCTTGCAACTATTACTTTGATCACACAGTTTCTTTTGGCGCAAAGCTCGAGTAGCAACTTTAGAATGTTTCGTCGATCCTTCTCATCAGACTCATCCACCGCGTCGATGAGCAGATAGACCGGCTCACCTCCTGGGGTAGGATAATCACCAAGCGACAGGAGAACTCTCTTCAGAGTCTCGTATGGCCACTCCGTAAGATCACCGGCCGGTCTGCCTAGTTTCCTATATTCATGCTGATAAATGTACAGAAAGTACTCACATTGATGGAATAATCCATACAGGAGAGTCCGGAGCATGCTGTAATGGCTCGTTTGACGCTCGCCATCCCGGAAACTGTAGAAGAAAGAGGAAAGGAGGGCTGACCTGGCGTTTTGGTCACGTTCTAGGAGGTTATCATTGACATATTTCATCAAGGTACTCTTGCCGCTCCCTGGCTTTCCTTGAATGTATAAAAGTTCAGAGAGATTTGATGTGGTCCATTTTTGGTAATGAGGCTCCGTCCATATCCACTGTAAGGAACTTTCATGTTCTCTCGAAATCTTTTGGTACCTTTGATCGTTAAAACGAAGCATATTAAGATACTCTAAATTTAGTTTATGTTAATTGGTATCGATCAAAGAACAGGGAAGGGTGAGAATACCGGTTCGTTCCTTGTCGTACTCGATAGTTGTCAGCTGCGGCAGTCCTTCTAGTATCTTCTTGACCTCGGAATGCGGCTGGCTAGTGAGTACTACCTCGAGTGTAGTAGTACCGCCGCACTGATCTGAAATAAACTCTCGAAGTTGAGTAATGAATGTCATTTCCTCCTTAGGGACTTCGTCTAGCCCGTCAACAATAATCCAGAGTTTCTCCTGTGCTCTAAACTTTAGAACAGACCTCAGCGCTTCCCACTGTTCGGTGTCTGCGTGTTCCTCAATCATACGCATAAGAATGCTATGGTTGGTTGAAAATGGTTCTTCTATAAATTTTTCCAGCTCAAGGTCAGGGGGTGATTGTCGTTTGAACATAGCCTCCTTAAGCGTGCGTAAGAAAAGTTTGATGCAATCGGTTTTGTTCCGTTGCGAAATTCCAACGATAAGCTGGTGAAGGAGACTATAGACGAAAGCAGTGGTAATTGATTTCATCCCTGATCCTTGGAAGACACTGCAAAAGAAATACATAACAGATAGTTGACCCGAGGTTTTCATGTCTGCTCCATCCAAGATCCGGGAAGCAACTTGGCGCAAACCACATTCCGAAGGCCCAGATAACCAGAGGACTTTGGAATTAATAGCACCTTCCCAGATTTCAAAGTCAACATTTCGGAAGATCCAATAAAATTTTGGCAGACTGATATCCGCCATTTCGTTTCTATACTTTCTTTGATCGGTATTGGGGAGAGCGTGTATGAATTCGTCCAGCTCAATTCCTATGGATTCTATCGTAGAAGAAAGTAATTGCGAGGAATACACCGGTAATCGATCTTCCCAATATCAGCTCACGGCTAGTTAATGAAACCATACTCATGTAGGCCAATTTTGACTCGTCTGAACTCACAGAGACATTGCCTCATGCGCCCTACAACCGTTTCGTACGTTGTATCTGTCGGGGAGGGAAATTTCACTATATCTGTGTGGTTTTTGTTGACAGGAACCCGGACTTCGCCCGCTAGGTATAACTGAGCGGAATCCTTTGGGACCATAAGAACTTCGGGCCCATCTCGCCGCAATTCACCGGAATCTAACTATTCCAGTGTCAGCACTTGATGACTGGAAGAAGGAAACATATACAAAGAACTGATTACCCTTTTAACGGTTGGCGTTTTCCGTGTTTCATAAAAGCTGATCACCGGAATTGGTCGCTCAAGTTTTTCCCAAAGGAGTGATAAATTCTCTCTTTGGCTGGACAATAACTCTGACCCCTCCGTAAGTTCATCGAGTAACCGCTTTTTCTGACCCCATGGCTCAGTTTGTAACAAAGCTTTGAGTTCAGCTGTTTGAAGCCCTAAGTGCGGCGTTCCAAACAGAAACAGCCCACACATTGATGTGAAGAGCCACTTTGCCCGGATTAATGCCTACCACAAGCAACCATTAGGCGCGACTCTTACAAACGTGTATGCAATGAAAAGCGACAGAATGTGGGCCCGAGGTTAGTATTTCCAGCACAAGCGTATCTACCATACCATATTCCAAGTCAGGACAAAAACGCAAGCCTACCTGCAGGACGAGAATACCACCGAGACTGTGTCCCAAGAGAATTATCGGCCTATTCTAAAGTATCAAACGCACTTGGTCAGTTGCATATCAACAATGATCCATACATATATTTCAATGGAAACACACCTTAGCCCTCAATCTGGAATTTTCAAGCTGTTCGAGAAAGCTTCTTCGGTAATCCTGCAACGTCTCGGTGTTGGTATCTGACCCTGCCAATAATCTGCTGTCGTAACCATAGCTCATAATTCTAGCGAACTTGATGTCTTTCGGCAAGAAATCCTTCAGCCACATCCTGTGGGTTTGACGATGTCTCCACGATCCAAAAGAGTGTCCGGCTAGCCCGGTAACTGCAACCACGCTGCGAAAACCCGCGAACGTCAGCATATGAAGGCGATAAAACCTCTGGAAAAGTGCCACTTACTCTACAACTGCATTGCCTTCATTTTTGTTCAACGGTGTCAACCCGCGGAAGTGTCTATCGAGAGAAAGAGAGTCTCCATCCGAGATCGGTAAGTATTGGGTTTCATTTGGATCCAGAAATTGAAAGCACGTGGAACAGGAGGGGAGGTTGAGCAACGCTGTTTGAGTCGACCCCACACACGCCGGATAAATGGAGAGCTCCCACGTATGATCTTTCATACACGGTTCGACGTTATGAAGTGCATCAAGTAAGCTTGACTCGCCCCAGTGTCGTGGTATGTTAGCTATTCGAAAACATGTCGGTCCTATTTTCGGAGTTCGTCCGCAAGCACAAGCGTCCACAGAGCCTTTCCCGATCCAGTTAGAACACTCGGGTGGCCTCATCGAACTGTCAGGCAGCCCCACCGAACTCTTGGGTGGCCTTATTGAACTTCTGGAATCATCGAGACAGGTCTCTGGGCAAGTGAATAGGTCCACAGCTTCGAGCTCACTGGGATCGGTCGAAACGTAGGTGGTAGACCGTTTGATTCGTTTGTGGGGTTGCTGGATGTCAGGGTCGCTGAGTCTGCGCGACATGGTTGCTGTCTGCGCATGCAAGGGTTTTGCCGAAGGATTGTCCGAGCTGATGGGGGGTGATATGGGGGTCGCTCGGTGCACAAAGCTCGGTGATCAAGAAGGAGATGTAGCGGTATATGAAAAGAAGACTCTGTTGCGTAAAACGTTGGGGAGCGCTACGGAAAAAAGGGCCTGTGGCGGAGTAGACGGAGAGAACATGCATGCAAGTGAGACAGGCACCCGCCAAGCACCAATGGCATGAAGCGTCCAGTTCAGTTCCGCAGCATGCGAAGGGTCGCCTTGTAGTATACTTGGAGCGCCGTCAAATTTTTAGGTGATTTTAAACAGAATCCTTTAACAACTCGTCTATCTCTAAGCGGAGCGCCTATATTAGGTTGGCGGGTGAGGAATGAACCCCGCAACCCTAACCACTAATCTCCGACTTCCAGCAACGGCATCTCGTAATGAAGTACCAGTCTAAGAACATTATAATAGGCACCTCGAATTTGAAATCTCCTATCAATATACGAGGTAAATTTCATATGAATACACAAGTATCCCGTAGTCCGAGATGAAGCAAAAGGTATCCACTCCCTCGATGAAAATTAGAAGCCGACAATCCCCGAACTCAAGAAGTTGGTCATGCTCGCTTGCCAGCCATTTTGCACCAACGAAGAGCACAAATTCAAAGTGACTGATAAATATCATCCGCAATTCTCTTCACCCGAAGAAATTCTCCAACATCGCTCTGCGTTGCCAGAACTTCAGCGGTACATCTATATCTATCTTTCAGACTTACGTCCGCCCCACAATCAACCAACAACTGGACGGCGCTTAGAATCCCCGTCTTTGCAGCGATGTGTAAGGCTGAGTCTCCAAGGCTATCGCGTTTGTCGGGATCTATGTCTTGGTTGAGCACCAAACGCATACATTTAAGGTAATTCGGAATACCAACATCCGAATGCCGCATGCCGTAAACGCAGTGATGCAGTACGTACCCATACGCACTGGCCCCATATTGTAGCAAAAATCTGACGTTCCATGGACGACCTGCGCTTGCTGCCCGACAAAGTGGAGTCACCCTACCCCAAAAGCTATCGTCAGGGTACTCCATTTTGGCGCCTGCACGTGGCAACAGATCTAATACATCTGGACTGCGGTGCTCTGATGCGTATTCAAGCGCTGTTTTTTCTCCGGAAGCATTATTATCGAGCATATCGGTATCAATGTTGTTGTATCCAAACCATTTCAAACCTGCCCAACCTAGCTGCGATATGGAATGCTGTGGTTGGCATGTCATAGTCTAGGCTCCAGAGTTCAGGCCTGCACTCGGGACTTGCTCCATAATCGAGTAGGTACCTGATGAGGTCCAAATTCCTGCGTTGCGCCGCTTTGCCGATTGCGCAAAATCTGCCCGTAATATTTATTGTTACATTTTGTCTGATTTGGAGAGCACCTTTCGAACCATTGCGCGGCCAAGCCGGCTCCAGTCCTTGCAAGCAGCCATCCAGAGGATATTTGAGAGCTCAAGGGGACGCCGAATCAACGGGCTGAGCTGCGTTGCCCAGGGTTGTACTGTTCTGGGGGGCATCCAAGTTCTAAGTGAGCCACTTCTATTTTGCACGTCTGCTGCGCCGCCAAATAAAACGCCGAATCTGTTTGAGAATATTGGAAATACGATGCGATGAAGTTGTTTGTTGACACGTTGAAGTGCTTGGAGATCATAAGGGTCCTGTAGTTCCTGAGCGACCGCATTGAGCAGCTCTTCTGGTAAGCCTAGTATCTGTGATCCTAACATGGTCTCAGCGATATAGTAACGTGGTGAGAGAGGGTGAATTGTTATGGCAAACTAGCCGTCTATTCTTCTCTTGGTCTGTTGCAAGACAGAAAGTGGTTGACAATCCCGCGAGTCGATGGAGCGCTGAGGCTGGCAAAATATGGAGAATTTTAATGGGCTAGGGAGGGAGAAATGGACGTATTTCATTGTAGTAAGTAAATTTCGGGCCAAAATATGAAGTTTAGCCCTAGGTACTTCACCTCTTTCGAGTGTTTACGGGAGCAGTTTGGCCCCAATGGTTAGCAAAAATAGGTCGAACTGCGACAAGGAGATCTGTAAACGAGAGCAAAGGGTTTGCAAGCTCTAGACTCGTCGTCTCACATTTGGATACAATTGGACTTACATGACTAGTATTTTCTATTACGCCGAGACTAACATGACTACCTAATATTATATGGGTACTGCAGATGTGCTACCTGTCTCGAACTGCCCAGGTGCTTACTGGTGTGCTAGGCCAGCAAGCAGTTCGAGACTTTTCTCGCTGGCCAGACTATCCCCCGCTTAGCTCGTTCCTCGCACGCGGGGGACAAGCGAGCTTGCGAGTGAGGTTAGGGGAGAGGCTAGGCACGAGAAAAGTTCGAGACTACAGATGTGCATAATATTAGTTGCTGGTATAAACTCGGATAAAAGATACGCCCCGGCGTAGAGTATGCGCGGCGCTTATTTGGAACACACGCGCGCGGTTTTCTCATATTATGTAACTTTTTGTTGCATCCAAACATTTTTGAGGGATCGTAACCGGCCACATCCACCAGCAAGCCATTTATGTCCACCCATACCTGGTGCTACAAAAAGAGAGATCCAGGTGGTAAGTACTTAAGTACAATATGGTACGGGCTGAAGTACCAAGTACACTGCTGAGTGCTTGCAAACAGAAGAAACCGTAGCTGTTGAATATTGATTTGCATTGCACTTATGACTAATTCCTGCTCACATGCTAACACTGTAGATACCAATCTTGCAGTCCTTTTTCTCTTGTCTCCATCATCGGTAGCCATCAATAGGCGCCTGGTTCATCATACCAAGTACTATCAACGCTAGGCCCGGTTCAGCAATAACTGTTTACCTGGCTGTCCCACCGTCAATTGCAATGACAACACAGCAAATACCCCGCACCGTAAACAACAACCATCACCATAACCACAACTCGAAGCACAGAAATAGATCCCTACTTCTCCAATGTCATTTGGTATAAACCCCTTAAGTTTTAGTCTTTGGGTGGTCTATAGCGATCATAAGAAATGGTTAACCATCGTTGTTAACGCAGGCGCCGGAACAACAGGGGGACTTGGAACGCCCAGCACAACAGGTTTTCCCGTAGCGCAACGATCACCGTTTGCGCAACAAGCATCCGTACTCTCAACTCCGACTCCGAGTCCAAAAGCGAAGCCTCCAGAATATCCTCCAAAACCAACTGTTCGACTAGGTCTCAACCTAGCACTAGAAAAACTCGAAACAAAGAATCAGTCACTTCCTTTGTCGGCGGAGCTTTCCCCTCGAGCGGATATGATCGTGGCGTTATATCAACAGGATGGAAATTCCATTAAATATGCCGTTGAGTCAAATATCCTACGACTCGCTTCTCCGGTCTTTCGGGCGATGCTGGGGGAGAACTTCAAAGAAGGCGCCGAGCTTGTCAGCTCAAGAAATGAATTATACACTCTAGAATTACCCGACGATGATGCGAAGGCCATGTACACCCTCCTTTGTATCCTTCATCATATAAGTCAACAGGTTCCGACAAAAATGCCACATTCGGAGCTTCTTCACATTGCTATCACCTCAGAAAAATACGATTGTTATGAGGCTTTATTCCCATGGATCCAGCTGTGGCTTCCTCAAGCAAAGACCCTAAAAGACGACAATGACGCGCTCCTGATTGCATGGTCCTTCCGGTATAAAGCACTCTTCGAAGTAATATCTCGGGTCCTGATCCTGGAATGCCCTGTTGCTTCAGACGGCACAATTGTCACTAAGTCCGGTGGACCCTTCCATGAAACCATTCCGGAGAGTGTTCTGAGTAAGTGGGCCCAAATCCGACTTCTAAAAGCCGACCCCTAATACATCATCAGCCAAAATCCTTCAGCGCCGAAACGATGTGGTAGACAAAATCCTTGGTGTCTGCTTATGCTATACCAAGCTGTACGCTCACAGCGATGGCTGTCTTCGATGCAAGAAAACAACATCCGCCTCTCAGGGACAAGGCTGCGATACCATGATGCTAGGTGCCATTGTTAAATGCCTTCTATCGGCAGGCCTGAACCCGGAAAACCACGCATCGCAAAAGCGGAGTAGCGTCGTGTGCATTTCCGATCTACTTCATGGGCTTAGAAACAAGATATTTGGCTTTGTGCGGCAAAATAGTTGTCAATCGCCGCGACCTCGTCTAGCTATCGCTATTGGCCCTTTCAGCTCACCAGAGCAAGTGCAAGCTGCTGCAGACGCCAATAACCTACCGAGGGATATTTGTGCAGTCCATGGAGCTGAGAACATGTGTCCGGGGGCAACATTTCATGTGGAATGTGACTTTTTGCCACAGATGTTGAGGGAGGTGAATGAGATTTTCGATGGAGTAGTAGGACTCAGTTTGGATAACTTTGAATCAAGAAAGGTGTTATCTCGGAATGTGTTTTCGACATCGCTAGATGATGAGGTGTTGTAGAATGGACCCAGTTCAATTCTACTAGGAGACGACTAGGTCATACCCGATTAATGCTGACACATTGTTTTGGGAGTTTTTGGTTGAGGTGTTATTGGGAAATGTTAGGAGATATATGGGCTATTTTGTTTTGGATTATGTTGCATCCTTATAACGGCTATGGTACGAAAGAATTGGGGGGTTGCACGATAATAGCTATGGTTTTGGACGGCACGGAATTGGATATCAGATTTTTGCGAACTTCCAAGTCATTACTATGACTTGTGTCATGTGAGATTTTTAACGTGGTTCGGGATCTTGACAAATCACTCTCTCAGCAGCGACACAAACGCTGCATCATTGCTGGCATCCGATATGATATCTTCTGAATCCAAGCCCTTCCACACCATTCGGCCATCTTCAGGCGGACCGTTGCGCGGGGAAGGGTTATGACCCAGGTCATCCACGTACACAGCGTTAGTACCAACTCCGTCTTCGAGTGGGACGCGGACCACCGAAAGACTCTCAAATATGGGATAAGGTACCCAGACGTCGTCTATGCGGATTGACAGACCATGAGAAGTCAGTAGTTGGAGTATATCAGACCTATCGCAATGATAATCCAAGCGAGCGCGTGATCATAACGTCCTCTTGCCGTGCGCTGTTGAAATAGGAAGCGACGAACTTCTAGAGAGTGTCTCTGAGGGGTGCGGAGCAATAGCGATTGGTCTGAAGGAGCGAATGGACATTGTTGAAGGTGATGAAGTTCAGTGGGGGGAGAGAGAAGCGTCGGCTGTGCCATTCAGGAAGTGTTGAGACTCGGTGAGAGCGAGGTTCAAGTGGGTTTTTATTTCCTATGTGAAGAGTGAGTCTGATAATATAGTATAGAAGGTGTAGGCCGTGGATTTGTCTTGTGAAGTGACGTTGAGATAAAGTTGACGCTTCAATCCGCATCACGTGACCGAACCCCGCTCGAGCTCGAATCTTCAGTCGCCATGACGCCTAGCTGCAAGGTGCAGCTTGGCGTTAGCGGTTAGGCTCCTACATGTCGAGTACACATTGCACTTCTCCACATGAATAGACAGTCTTACCATTCACCCTACCTTTGGCCCCAACACCAGCCCTGCGGCATCTACGAGGATGTCGACGCATCGTAAGTGAATACAGGGATTGTTTGACCGTGCTGACGAACAGGCTATGCACCCTACGACATCAGCCTCGCGCCATCCAGAAGGGTGTCGTCGTCGCAACGTGAGTTAATACAGGGATTATTTGACCATGCTAACGAATAAGACAGCTTCAACTCCCACACGGCCTGCCCTTTCAAACTATCCATCAAGGCCAACCGTGCGACCTGCCCTCACGCCTAATACCCTCAAGCCACCCTCAGTAGGCGTGCGAACTTATCCGAAATTGCCTTCGTCGGTGGAACTATCTCCGACGGGAGACATGATTGTGGAACTACGCTCAGAGGACAAAGAACCAGTCACGACTACGTGTACGGTCGATTCACGGATTCTACAGCTCACCTCCCCAGTATTTCGTGCCTTGCTGGGCGGGGGGTTTAAAGAGGGAGTCGATCTATCCCGAGCGTGCGAACAGAACCGCGAACTCTACAAGTTGGAACTGCATGACGACAACGCCAACGCTATGTTCACTATCCTCAATATCCTTCATCACAATACCGGCAAGGTTCGAAAGTCGGTTTCTCTTCCCGAGCTGGTGGAGATTGCAGTAATCTCCGAGAAGTATTTTATCTCTCAGCCTTTATATCCATGGATTGAGATGTGGCACTCGTCGGTGAAGCATCTTGCGTTGAATTTCGGGAATGAGGATTACCTTTTGGTTGCCTGGGCATTTAAGGACAAAGTCAGTTTTAATCAGCTGTCTCGCTTCTTGATTTTGGAATGTCAGATTAAAACGGGATCTGGCAGTGATATTGTTACCAAGTCCGGACATGGTCTGCATGAAAGTATCCCTAGCAGTGTGGTGGGTAAGTTGGATTTCAAGTGCCGTTTGCTGCCAGTGGAAGTGCATGCTGCTGATATTGTGACAGCCGAGATCACTCGACGTAGGATTGCAGCTATAGACTCTTTGCTGGCTGTCTGTTCAAAGTACGCAACGTATTACTTACGAAATCGGACCAGGTGCAAGGAGTGCCCGCGCTCCAGTAGTAGTGGCAAAGATAGTAGTGGCAAACATTGCGACACGATGATGTTGGGGGCCGTCATCAAATGCCTCTCATCACAGAGCTTGATGCCAACAGATCACTCCTCGGTTCGTCATATGAGCGCAGAAGCGATCATGCATCGCCTTCACTCTTTAAAGCACAGTATCCATGAGCTGGTGCGCGACAAAATCTGTCAACCTACGGGCGAGGGTTGCAAAATCCATGGAACTTTGGAGAATTGTCCGGGAACGGTATTTCACTCGAAGTGCAACTTTCTTCCTCAGATGCTTGTCAAAGTCAACGAGGTTTTTAATGGCGTAAAGGGACTCAACCTTGAAGATTACAATTCTAGGAAGGTTTAATGGGATTTTGTGAGACTCTATACGGAGTTTTTGGAAGAGTCCATGGTTTCACGAGTTATCAATTGGACTTTATTATTCATTGTGTTTCCTTACTTTGTTTATGCTTCTATAGTTATAATTGGAAGGATGTTTTGCTTTATCTGACCCTTTGTACTGTCACATCAAAGAATTGATTCCCTACGGAAGTCTGAATATGTACCTTTTCTTCTCTTCCCGACAAATGTTGCCCCATGAGAACGACCGTTTTCTGTGCTGATCCCAGCTTGTCGTCGTATCGCCAACCTCCACTTCTCACACAGTCCTGCCCACGATTGTATGGTGGTGAGCAACGATGGTAGAAGTACGTATTAAGCTCGAACTACAAATGAGTTGCAGCAGATGGACTTCCTGCAAACAGCTTCCAACCCAGCGTACGGGGTTTTCCCGTTGGCCAGATGTTTATCGATAAATTGCATGCAATATCCATACTTTCCTCCGAGACGGCACACGTAAATGTCTATATATGATTCGTGTTGGCAGCTAGTGCTCTGCTCTAAGCAGTCTATGCTTGAGCTTAACCCTGACTTGTCCTGTTCCGCCACTAGCTCCTTCCCACTTCTTCCTCTCTCGCTGAAGTTTCATTACATGTCTTACACTTCTCTCCACCAACCTCACTGATCGGGCGCCTGAACACAGCAATAACCCAAATTCCACAGCTAGGTTTTTCACATCCGACCTCGCACCCGAACTTCCCGTTTATTTGGCCTGTCGCCCCGCCTCGACTTTCCTCTGGCGGTATTATTTACAGCACATCTTGGTGATGGCGCCAATGGCCTGGCATGAGTCCGGACTCGTCGCGAATAGCCTGAATCTTCCAGCAACCCCGCACAATACCAACAAACCTTCTAGCCGATAGGCGCTTTCTTTCAGCACCGACAACATTAGCGAAGCTGTGGCCTAGCGACGTCATTACGTGGGGTTCGACATTCGGCATAGATGGTAACTGGACCCCATTAATAACAGTCCCACGATATGTGGAAGATAGTTGGCGGGTTCATAAAGGTGCCCAGTCAGAAACAAGTCCAGTGCCAAGGACTGAAACCCATTTTACTCGACATCGGAGAGAACGACAACCTCTATCTATGGTCTTTGAATATTGTCTACTTTCAAACGTTTCGCGTCGGATGCATCAATCATATCTTTGCCTCCGGAGACGTCTGCCGGATTCTACTATTCTGCCGACGTTCGAATAGCCTTGGTAATGGTTGCGCTTCTGGTCGAAATTTTTTCGATACTGTCCTCGACAGACCAAGATACTCTCGCATACAATCTTCTTTCTGCCCGTGCGCCAGAATTCGAAAAAGACGCAGCCTACAACCTTCTGAACAATTGGCACGCCGAGGGGTCCATCCGGGGTTTGTTGGTTTTGCTGAACGCACTAAAGCTGAAACTTGCCCCGGCCTTTGAAAAAGAAGTAGCCTACAACCTTCTGAACAAACTGGCACGACGAGGGGTTCCCCACCCCATCTGGGGATCTACTGGTTTTACTGAACGCGCTGGGACTAAAAATGGATCTGGATTTCCTCTATGCCGCATTGTTAGGTTACGATGTGTATCAGATGTGGGTGGTGGCTGGTGTGGAGCATGTAGGAACTCTACTGAGCGTCTGGAGGTGTGGGAGGTGTGATTTTTTTTCTTGTGAGTTTCAACAAATGCTCGACGTTGTTCTTCATTACGTTCTCATAATCGGGTGTGATTCTCCGTACTTCTTTCTGTGACTTCATTCGTCCCTACCACTATCACCGCCTCTCTCCAGCTTCCTGCCCGCCCCAAAGATAATCGATGCGGCGCAATTTCTCATTTTACCGCCTCCATTCATCCAAATTGTCGAACTGCATACCAACTCAGGGACCCCCAGAGACTTTACGTTTTTACCAACGTGCAACAATGAACAAGGCAGGTCCGGAGGTCATTTCCAAGGCAAAGTTTTCGATAGTTGCCATAAAAGAGCCCAAGTGATGAGGCTAGTCTTTAGCCTGTTAGAGATTTTCTGCACGTACTTGCGTTATTTCTGTGTAAAAGTGGAAAAGTGGGGGGAAAACACATTTATTGGTCTTTGCAGCGTCTCTGATCCATTTTTCTCTTCAATAGGACCCGGTTTTTTACTACCATCCCTTCAATAGTATCCATTGATGCAGTGAAACCCATGTCCGTCAAACCGTTTGTAGCATGTGCGTCATGCAAATCCGTAGTACTCAACGCCCCGCGTTCCCAGAAACACTACCTCCTATGACAAAACTCCGCCTTCCCACCACCTACCACGCATTTCTTCACCACCAATACCCAGTGCCTATGACAATCGTGGCTCCAAAGAACTGAACCCAGGCGGACGCCGCAATGAGTTTCTACCTGCTGTGGAATCTTCCAAGGAACCTCCTGGATCCGATGAGAAGCAATTTTGCGAGTTGTTGCTTAGCCAATTCGAGGGCGTTGGAGGTGCAGTAGCGGGAAAGATCGGAGTTGCCTGATCTGGTGACAACGGTAGGAATGTCATCAATCTGTCTCGCTTCTCGATTTCCTGCACTTTGTGTTAGCACGAAAGCAATAAGAAAAACGGCAGAGAAAATTAACCTGGTCAATCTTTAACTGGATCTCCTTTGACAATGCGTTCCAGCGTTCAATACCATCGCGGAATTTTACGATGATTGCGGGAACAGGAGGGAACCTAATCTTTGTTATCAACACATCATGAAAGGGCATATCGGTGGCTTACCTTTTTCCCGCCCACGCAAGCTCTAAGGCTTCACTGATCTCATTGATAGCCTGGTCTTTTCTTTGCGCATAACTCTGAGCATAAACCTGCGCCAGACTGGGTTTATCACCCCGGTTTAAGGTATCCCAACCCTTCTTTCCCTCTGGCGCATATCGGTCGCACAAATCTACCAGATACTCGACATCCCGTAGAGCATTTAGCTTCTCACTCTCCCATGATTCAATTTGCGCCTGTACGTGGTTGGCGGTGGATAGGGACGGTATACCAGAAAGGGGCGGTTTTGGACGTTTGGCTGGAATTCCGGTGTCGAGTTTGAGCAGGCTTTGGGGGTCGGCTGTGCCGTCCGTACTAGTCAATTCTTGGAAGCGGAGGATTTCGGTGGAAGTGGTACGTTCTGCGTCTGTGTCGTCGTCGAAGGGCGTGAACTACTCGATGTGGGAATTCAGCATATAATCCTCTCTTTGTTTGTTGGACAATAATGGAGACAAGACGCACCGTCTCGCAGTAAAGGTTCAAGAATTGCATGTCGGCCTGATTCCAGAGCACAATGGCCTTCTCGATGTTACCGTTAAGTACGTAGCATTCCATGGGATCGGCCGACAGGCTGCATTTCGTTAGCTCGTCCTCCAGGAAGCCTTGGAATGCTTATACCATCTCTCCCCAAGATCCAGCACCTGCCTCAAAACCAGCACCATGGCTTTCAAGCCTCTCAGCTTTTCCTCTCGAACCGCAAACTCCTTCTCTACCTCCTCAAGATATCCGTTTGTCCACCTCTCGCAAACCCCGTCGATATCGCCCCATTGTCCATCTAACAGTCTGTAAATGGCTTTTTTGACATCGATAGGATCTTGGAGGTTGAAGACTTCGTTCGAGGCTGGGTAGACGGAGTGGCTTGCGGTAGTGTCGCCGATGTGGAGGAGGGGGAATTGATATTTCAAAGGGCGGAGGGGGATCATTGAGGTCATGCTATTTTTTAGTGGTAATGGTAATGATGCTGCGGAATGTGGTGCTTTGGGTAGTGATGTAGTGAGCTGCAAGGAGAAGAGATGTGGATGTTGGCTTGTTTGACATCTAAAGCTCAAAATCAAACCCGCATACCAGCGATACGTAGAAAGTTCCAGATATGATTAAAATGCATCGCTTTGCTCTTGCGTCATAACAGCTGCAACTATCCCTTGCCTTTGGCGCGATCGATGTTCTTTGTTTGCCGAGTGAGATTGTGTGGGGGGACGTGTTTCACCCTAGAACACGTCGCAGGCGTCAGCACCACACTTCTTTGTTTGGTTTGAGCAACACAAACCCTCCAAAATATTTCTCTTCACCTTCTCTTCTCACCCACTTCCCCGCCCTCTCACGTTCCTTTTCCCATCACCCCTCCTTTAGACTTCAGTTACGAAAGGTTTACAAGGACTCATTACGCATCATCATGTCGTGGGACGATTCTGGAGTTACTGCTGATAGTGAGTGAATCCATTAGTTGTTTCAACAACTCCCCTGCTTTCATTTCCCCTATCCCACGTTTATCTAGATGTTGGATGCGAGTTTGATTTGATCATCGCACAATGACGTTCATCCACTTATCAATGTGAGCCCTAAAAACTGCTAACTTTCTTCCTTCTTTAGCCTGGGGCGCACCCTCAGCTCCCGAGGACTCTGGCTTCAATGCCGGTCCTCCTCCTAACTCTGGACGTACCTATGGTCATGGCGGATCCGACGCTGGAGATGCTGCCGGTGACGGCGATGCTCCTGTTCGTGACAACACTTGCCGCTAGTAAGTTTTCATCTCTTTCATTTTCATCCTTTTTATTCCCGGCAGACATGATGCTGACCAGTCATGTTAGTTGTAAGGAAGAGGGTCACATCGCTCGTGAATGCCCTAACAAGCCCGCAAACGACGGTGCATGCTTCAACTGCGGCGAGCAAGGCCACAACAAGGCGGATTGCCCGAACCCTAGAGTGTTCACTGGCACCTGCCGTGTCTGTTCCAAGGAAGGCCACTCGGCTCGCGAGTGCCCGGACAAGCCTCCTTCTATTTGCCGTAACTGCCAGGAAGAAGGTACATATCCTCCTTGACGGGCTTTCTTTTTAGCTTGATTGAACCGTTTCTGATATGGTCTTTTCAGGTCATCTCGCTAGTGAGTGTACCAACCCCAGGAAGATGGACACGAGCCACATCAAGGAACGCGACATGGAAGAGGCCTGGGCCGACATGAAGAAGGCCAACGACGAGGAGGACTTCGACGCGTTCAAGGAACACATGCTTGAGTACATCAAGGCCAATCCTGGAATGGGTCTAGACGAGCTTGAGCTTGCATTCCGCAGTCAAGACTTCCATTACTATTTGTATGCCTTGACCATTGAGGTCTCCTACGACAAGTGCTTGGTTGGTCCTCACGGAGAGAAGGACGCCAAGTACATTTGGACTTTAAACAAAGCTCCTAGACCTCGTCGTTCCAAGTCGATTGCTCAACGCATGGCCGGATCTCCCGAAGAGAACCTGGAGCGTCTCAAGCAAGCCGGTACTTTGGAGGATGAGCTCGGACCTTTCTGCCATAACTGCAAGGGTAAATCTTTAAAACATAACCTTTTATGTGATCATTACAAAGCTAACCTGATTCAACAGAGAAGGGCCATTTCCGTGCTGGCTGCCAGCTCGAAACACCTGAGGAAGATATGAAAGACCGTGTTGTCCTCAAGTGCTCCAATTGCCAGGCTCTCGATCACCGCATCCGCGACTGCCCTGAGCCCCGTAAAAATTTTAATGCTTGTAGGAACTGTGGTGAAGAGGGACATAGGTCCACCGAGTGTGAGAACCCTCGTGTGGCCGGCCCTGATACCGAGTGCCGTAAGTGCAATGGACAGGGACACTTTGCCAAGGATTGTCCTGAGAGTGGTGGTCGTTCTGATGAGTGCTTCAACTGCGGGCAAGTCTTCGTTCCATCACCTTTTTGTCGTAACGCACGCTAACTTAGCAACAGTGAATCGGGCCATCGCAGCTCCGACTGCACCAACGAACGTGTGATGAAATGCCGTAACTGCGATGAACGTGGCCATTCTGCTAAGGAATGCCCCAAGCCTCGCGATATGGCCAGGGTCAAGTGCAATAACTGCAATGAAAGTAAGTACAACCTTGGCCATACCATGTATTATGCTAAATGTTTATAGTGGGCCATTTCTCTCGCAGTTGCAACAAGCCGAAGCCTACGGAAGAAGAGGAGGTTGTCTATGGTGGTGGTGCCATTTCTTATGAGAACGACATTCCCTCTTTCGGAAGGGACCCTGAGCCTATTACAATGGGAACTTGGGGAAATGGTACGGAAGAAATCCTTGACCCTGATGGTACTTGAGCTAACGTGTTGCAGAGTCGTCTACTCCCGAGGTCAGTGTTGGATGGTAAATGGTACACCGGCGTTCTTCAAAAACATCTTTTCAAATGTCTCATTGATGTCCTTGTCTCTGGGTGGAAAGTTTCTTCTGTTTTTGAATACTGTACTTAGGGGAAAGGGATAAGCAAAAAGTTCAAATGGGAAGGGAATCGAATTTACACTCTGTTCTACAACTTAAACACATCTCCACTGTCTTCTCTTGTGTCTGTTATTAACATTCGCATTGCATTTCGATCATTGATTGCTATCTCAAATGTGACTCCAAATGCTTGAAGTTTGTGAAACAGACATCCACAGAAGCGGAGTAGAGCATATAAACTCAAGGAGGGCTTATTAGCTGAGCGCATATAGGTAGTTATTTTAAGCAGGGCTACAAAGTCATTGAAGGCTTTTGGTGGATATCAGACCGACTGTATGAGCCCAATGTCAAGACCCATGATTCCCATGCTTCCTCGTTGCAGGGAGAGAGTCTCATTTCATATCTCAAGACAACGAAGTCCCAGTAGGAGATTTCGAGGCTCGAACTTTTGTGGGGATGGAATATTCAGTTTCCATATTCTCAAGAATATGCCGCAGCGTTTCAGACAGCATCACCATCAACTCCCACCACACTCCTGGTGTTTCCATACTACTACCGGCCGCTCTCGCTCATCAATAGCATTGGCAGCTACTTGCTCAGCGCCACATCTCAACCTCAGGAAGCTCTATGAAGTTCCTTCAAGGACCATAGCCGTGGTGGCTTACTCCGGGATTCGGTTCCATTCACAGGCTATAGAATCCTGGGACTGGCGTGGGACTAAGAAAAAATGATCCCAAGACATCTCCTCCCATTCGTCCGCAAATCCATCTCATCCCACCGGAGATCCACGAGACGGTGTACCGGGACGCTTCATCCTATACCCATCGCTGATTATCGGTGCTCAAATGACCACCATCACACTCTTATGTAAGTCTACTCTCGCATCAAGTTGGAATCATTATACAGCCATCTCTGCATGTTCGTAACATCGTAAGTAACTACTAGCACTATATCCATCACCGCATCCATACCACCCTCCCCGTCCTCGCTTTCCAAAAACCAACAATCGTTACGCTAGATAGATATCACCCAATCAATCACCAAGAAAAGAAAGATAATAGTACACCCCAAGCCCAACTCTGAACTCCAACTTGTTGACCGGAATTTTCTCCCTTCGCTCGAATACAAAAAAACCAAACATTTCTCAACAACAAATACGTTCCATCCAATCATCGCCAGCCTTGGCCACATCGAGGACTCTACACTTCTTCCCAAACTTCCCCGTCTCATCCGCAAGCCTCTGTCCAGTCGTGGGATCCAACACCGCCACAACAACCCCACCAACCCACCCCCCATCCAAAACAGCACGCACCAGCTCCGCCCCATCACCCGCAACACTCGCCTCCATGTACACGCTCTCTGGCGCGAGCTGCTTCAGCATCGGCACCACCGACGCTTCATCCGTATACGGCAACACTAACTCTCTGGGCGCGTCTCTCGGAAACAGCTTCCTTGCCTGCCGGTAGACGCGGCCTTCATTCTCCTTCTTTTCAAAACCGGCGGCATCCGAGTCGGAGAGCGGATGCGCCTTGATTCCCGGGGAGTAGACGAGGACGAAGATGTTTGCGCGGTCGAGTGGGAGCGGCGTGGGGAGATGCGCGAGAAGCTCCGAGACAGAGGAACCCGAAGACTCGCGGACGACAAGCGCGACGCTCTTTTTGACTCCTCCTGGTGCCGCCGCCGCCGCAGGTGGAGGCGATACACGCCGAGGAAGCTCATCGCTGGATTCGTGCCCCGCGTGCGTGCGCCGCGTCGTTTGCGGGTCGTCGTCGTTGAGGAAGTACCATAGCGCGAAGGAGGCGGCGGCAGCGGTGGCGCCGAGAGCGAGTGGGAGGAGGAGGTTGTTGCGGCGGTTGCGCGGAGGCATGGTGGTGGTCAATTGCGCGAAGGGGAGATGTGGTGGGAGGAAGAGGAGAAGAGGAGGGGTTGGAAGACGTGGGTGTGGGTGGTGGTGGTGGTGGTGGTGGTGGTGGTGAGTGGTAGGTGGATGTTTATTTGGTGGCTGGATGAGTTGTCGTTATGTCTTGCGTTGTTGTTGCTGCATGCGTTGAGCATACCCGAGCTTACCTGCTTGCACTTTTGCACGTGGTTGCCGAGCATCATGCGCCACAGCTGGCTACTAGCCACACTCAGCCACGACACTCAGCCACGACACTCAGCCACGACACTCTGTCACTTCGGCTTTGCTTTGTTCTCCTTTTGCAATAAGAGTTGACCTTAACTTCCACCCCGACGACGCCAACTCCCTTCACCACAACAGCAACAACAAATACACGACGCATCACGATGTGGCTACTCTCTCGAGCCACCGCCTTCGTCCTCCTTTTCCTCTCCCTCGCCTCCGCGTTGAAATTCGACATCGCCGCGCTACCAAAGAACAGCCACAAGCCACGGTGCATCCGCAACTATGTATCCAAGGACACATTGGTAGTAGTGACCGTAACAGCATCTGGCCAAAAGGGAGACGGGCAGACTCTCAACATCCACGTACGCCCTCCCCCCCCTTTTCCCTCGCTTCCGAGCTAAATGCGGTGGAATCTACAGATTAAAGACACCGTCGGCAACGAGTACGGAAAGTCCAAAGACGTTGTCGGCGAGACACGGATGGCATTTACGTCGCACGCCGACGCGGCATTCGATGTTTGTTTTGAAAACACACTGACCGAGGGTACACACCTATCTTGACCTCTTTCTCCCATTCGTTCCCTACTGACACTACCACTTCAGGACGGCAAGTCGGACTCGTACGTGCCATCGAGCTGGATGTCGATATTGGTGCCGACGCGCGTGATTGGTCCGCGATCCAGGCGGCGGAGAAGCTAAAGCCGGTTGAGATCGAGCTGAGGAGGATTGAGGAGGTCGTCAGTGAGATTGTGAACCAGATGGAGTATCTGCGTCGTCGCGAGCAGAAGCTGAGAGATACCAATGAGAGCACGAATGAGAGGGTTAAGTACTTTGCGTTGGCGGTTATGGCAACGCTGGTTGGGCTTGGTGGATGGCAGGTGTTTTATCTGAGGGCGTACTTTAGGAGTAAGCATCTCATTTAGATGTTTTGGAGGAGGGGGAAAGGAAGGGTGATTGTATTAAAAGAGCGAGCAATGAATGAGCGTATGATATTTTGAAGTTCTATCGTTGGTTGTCTTCAACTCTTGATCAAACCTGCTTTTCGAGATCCAACGCCACACCTCGCCACACTTCCAGCCACACCGCACCCCTTGTCGTCACATCTAATTTCGAGACCCCACGCACAGTCCCCACTTCACTGCTCATCTTACGAACGACGTCAAAGCTCAGCCCGAAGTCTACCCACCCCCTCTCGATGTCTGCAAAGCCATAGTCGTTCCTTCTTCTTTCTTCTTGTGTTTTCTTCTCCTCCGTCTTTCACGCTCAACAACAAAGAACAGCTCGAACGGAAAGCTAGCTAAGCGCGATGGCATCGGTATCCTCCCTGGACAAAGACCTCGCCCGTCTCCGCCGCTCAAAATACACTCCCGAGGCAGCCAACGCCGTATCTTCATGGATCGCGTCAATACTCTCAGAAACACTCCCGCGCGGGGACTTGATGGATATTCTTAAAGACGGGACGATACTATGCCGGTACATACTTCCTCCCCCTTCCCCCCTTTCCCCCCCGCCACTTCTAACACCTAAAACAGCCTCGCAAACCATCTTGGCGGGAAACAAATCCGCTTCAAAACCTCCGCAATGCCCTTCGTACAAATGGAAAACATCTCCCACTTCCTCTCCACAATCACCTCCCCGCCTGTCTCCCTCCCCCCACACGACCGATTCCTCACCGTCGACCTGTACGAGAAAAAAGACCCCGCTCAGGTCCTTCAGTGTCTTGGTGCCTTCTCGAGAGTCGCTCATAACATCAATCCCAAGGCATTCCCGGATACTGTGGGGGGACTCAAGAGTGCTACTACGACGACGACGGGGCCACCACCGACGGGTCCAAAGCCGGAGAAGAAGGTTGCCGTGTCGGCGTGGACGAAGAGGGAGGAAGAAGGTGTTACTGCGCCTGCTTGGAATGTCGTCCAGTATGGGTATATGGGTGGTGCGAGTCAGGGGAATCAGGGGATTATGTTTGGAGGGAGAAGGCAGATTACGGCTTCGCCGGTGATGACGCAGCCGGGGGAGGGGAGGAGGGCGACGAGTACGCCTGCTAGTGTGATGCAGGCGGAGAAGGAGAGGAGGGGGAAAGAGGCGGGGGAGAAGGAGAAGGAGAGGGAGAAGGAGAGGGAGAGGATGAAGGCGCAGATGCAGGAGGAGATGGAAAGGAATCGGAAGGAGGCAGCGAAGAGGAAGGAAGAGGAACAGCGTAAAAAACGGGAGGCGGAGGCGGAGGTGGGGGCCGGTAAGAGGAGGGATGAAGAACTTCAACGGAAGCATCGTGAGGCGGAGGCTGAAGCGGTCAAGAGGAGGGAAGCGGAACTCCAACGCAAGCAGCGTGAGGCGGAGGCTGAGGCTTTTAGGAGGAGAGAGGAGGAACTCCAACGCAAGCAACTCGAGGCTGAGGCTGAGGCTCTTAGGAGGAGGGAAGAAGAGCTTCAACGCAAGCAACTCGAGGCGGAGGTTGAGGCTCTTAGGAGGAGGGAGGAGGAGCTCCAACGCAAGCAACGCGAGGCGGAGGTACAGGCGTTTAAGAGGAGGGAAGAGGAGCTTCTAAGGAAGAAACGAGAGGATGAGGAGAAACGGCGTGAGGAGGCGCGGAAGCAACAGGAAGAGGATAAGAGACGGCGCGAAGAGGCACAGAAGCAGGCGCTGCTAAGACGAGAACGCGAACTGGAAGCTGAGACATTACGGAAAGAGGACGCACTGCGAAAAGCCGCCGCACTCCGCGAACAAAAGGAAGCCGAATTAAAGGCGATAGAACTGCTACGACAACGTGAAGAAGAGGCTGAACTCCAGCAACAACAACAACGCCAAGAAGCAGAGGCCGAGCGTCAAGCCCAAATACTTGCCGAAAAACGCCGCTGGGAAGAAGAGGAGGAACGCCGCAAATCATGGATGCACCACCGCGAACAAGAGCGAGCAGAACAACAGCGAATCCAAGACGCAGAACTCCAGCGCGAGCGTGAACGCGTCCGCGAGCTCGAACGTGAACTCGCAAAGGCACGTGAGCGCGAGCGCCTTTACGAAGTCGAAAAAGAAGCGCGCAGACGCCGAGATGCAGCAGATGTCGCAGATGTCATCCGCAACCGCACTGGCGACCGCGCCTCCCTCCCTGCCCTTCCTCTCAAATCCTACCGCATTGACTCAATGCTGCCACCCGTCCATGTCACCCGCCACGCTGACTCAATGCCACCACCCGCCCACGTCACCCGCCACATCACCCCAATGCCGCCACCCCGCCACATCGATCGTGACCGCGAGTCCGCCGAGCTGGAGGAGGAACGTCGCTTCCTCCAGGGCGCGTGGGCTAGGGAAACAATCGCCACCCCGCCGATCACGGAACCCACCGACTCTCGCCCTTCCAGCATAACCCCACGTGCACTCCCCACCCCTCCACCAAGAAAACTCCCTCTTCCCCCAGCGCTGAAGTCTCAACGCAGCTGGGAGAAGGGAGACGACAAGAAACCACTCGACAGCCCAACCAAAGAAGCATCATCGGAAGGGCAGCAGTTTAATTGGAGCAAGTATGTTCTCCCCATCTCCCCAACCATCACCTCCACTAACGAAAAACCCCAGCATGTCATTCCTGGAACGCGAGCGCGAGCGCGAACGACAACAAAAGGAATGGGAACGGGACCAAATGGAAACGATGAAGATTTCGCAGTCGAGACCTCAGAGTATTGCAATATCTGAGGAAGAGTATGGGTATGCTGATGATATCCTTGATTTGTATTGATCCTTTTCTTTTTGGTTTCTTATGACATTACACCCCCCGGGGGGCTTTTTTTTATTATTACTTTCCTTTCCCTTGAATATATCGAATCATCATATCATACCGGCGCCTTTCCTTACCCCTCAAGAGCTTTTTCCTTACGTGTCTTTGTTGCTTTTTTTTTCTTATCTCACTCTACGGGATGCATAGACCAGCTGGGACGGGTGCTGGTGGTATTTTCTTTTTCTTTTGTCTTGCTGTTTCCTTTGGTATGGATATAGATAGATCGGAAGCTAAGATATGTGGAAGTTCAAGTTACCGTCATGGACAAGGGAGAGGAGGAGGGTGCGTTAGGAGGGGATGATAGGGGTAGATGGAAAGGGGGGAGGAAGATTGTACATACAAGTATAGGTAAAATTTAATCTTGGGATGAGGGGGGAGATGTTGAATGGATATGTGGAGTGGATGAAGTGATATTGACTTGCTTTCCCCGTTAACTTGATTCGTGGTGCTGGTTGCTTCCAAGGAAAATTGTCTGGATTGGAAGATTTCAGGCCAAAATCATAAACCGCTACACTCCACGCCAGAAAAGGTAGAATGCCTTGCCTAGTCTGAAACGCGTAAATTCAAGATGCTAGTGGTGGTTTTTAGCGATTGTGGTTGATTTCAATGGAAAAATTGTTGAGTTGTTATTGATGATCCATAAACATGCAATGACTCAAGAGATTAGTGTCCATTATGTTTTGGTGATATACTCATTACAGACAACACTTGATCGAGCCCCCCACCCACCCGGGAATTCGATATGTCTTAGAGCAATTGCAATGATTTTTTTTTTTGACTTTTTGGTGAGGGTCGGGGTTATGCTGCATATATGACTCTCCCCGGGGGTTATCCTAAATAAAAACCGCAAATTCAAACTACTTACTTTCCCGAGCACGATTCCATACGTTATAAAAGCCCCATCCGAAGACATTTTTTGAGAATCCGCCCATTCTTAGTCATTTAATATAAAAAAAATCTGTCACAACTAACTAGTCACACCCAGCCGTCGAAACCCGAAAGAACCGAGAACATCCAGTGATATATCCGTGAAAAAAAAAGCACAGAAAAAGAGAAAACTTGGAATAACAAAAAGGCTGAAGTGTGAAGCAAAACTCCTCTCGTGCCCAGATTTTCGAGGTGCGAGCTTGCGAGCGACGAGAAAGTCTGCGTTAGCGAAAACAAATCGGCTAGTGTACGACGAGCTCAAAACAAAACCTCCACCGCCCAATCGTAAAAATACCCCGTAGTTTCAAAAAAATAGGTACAAGTGAGAAACTTGAAATCTTACACAACAAAATCTGGTGGGCGTGAGGTATTACGAGTAACGGGTGGTGGTGACGTGTTATGATTCGCCGTGTGAAGGATCCTGGGTATTGGGCAAGTTTCCCCCGAGTAGTTCGATTACGGTCACATGCCCTGCCTCGGTAGCAAGTTGCAAGGCTGTCTTGCCATCTTTGTTCTTGACCTCAATGTCAGCGCCTTTATCCAGTAGCAGTTGAACCGTGACGGTGTGCCCTTCCTGGGATGCAAAATGCAGTGATGTTTCACCATCGTTGGTTCTGGCAAGAATATCGGCTCCCTTTTCAAGAAGCAGTCGGACCGTTGCCTCATGCCCGTGGTATGCCGCTTGATGCAGTGCTGTGAAGTCGTCGCAGTCTGTAGCCTCGAGATCAGCACCCTTTTCGAGCAGTAGCAAGATTGTGGCCTCATGTCCGCCCATGGCTGCCATTTCCAGTGGTGTCCAGCCGTCGCGACCTCCCTTTGCCATGATGTCGGCACCATTATCGAGGAGCAGTTGGACCGTGGCGGTGTGACCTTCCTGGGATGCAAGGTGCAACGTTGTCTCATCATCGACGGTTCTGGCCTGAATGTCTGCTCTCTTCTCGAGAAGCAGTTGGACCATGGCATCGTACCATCTGTAGGCCGCTTGATGCAATGCCGTTCAGTTAGCGGAGTTCTTGGCTTCAATCTCGGCACCGTTTTCGAGCAGTAGCAGGACAGTGGCCTCGTGCTCGCTCGTGACTGCCAGTTCCAACGGTGTCCAGCTATCGCGACCACCCTTTGCCGTGATGTCTGCACCCTTCACGAGTAGGAGCTGAACCGTAGCTTCATGACCTCTCGCGGCTGCTGTGTGTAGCGGCGTCATTCCATCGTTGGTTCTAGCCTCAATATCGGCACCCTTCTCCAGCAGCAGCAGCAGTCGGACTGCGTCCTCATTATTTACCCTGGCAGCGCTATATAGCAGTGTCTTTCCTTCGATGTTTCTGGTCTCAATGTTGGCACCCTTCTCGAGCAGCAGTCGGATTGTATTCTCCCGATTGTCGTTGGCCGCTTTGTGTAGCGGTGTATCATTGAATTCGTTCAAGGCTTCGATATCAGCCGAACATCTGGTGTATTCCGTCCAAGTTGTCATCTCCCGAACTCGAAGCCGCACCAGGCACTATCTCATCCCAGATAACTGGATCCCACCGGTTTTGCACACTGTATAATCTGGAAAAGCCGTTCATGAGATCAACCCTGGAATCGGACTCCTGCAGGGAATGCAGATCCTTCAATAGCTCGCCTTTCAACTCTATTAAAATCCCAACCTCATCAGAACGTCTTTGTTCCAAGGCGATACTAACGGACCGGAAAACATCTATCAAGATTGCAGTAGACTTGTGTAAAGCTCGATGTTTTATTCCGAAGGTCTTGCAGATCTGAAAGAGCTCCCGATATACAGGTACAACCTTCTTCCAGCGTCCAGCCACTTCGTGATCTCTCATATTCTGCCGCACAAAGTCGATCACGGCCTCAATGGGTAACTTTTTGGCCCAGCTGAGCGGCGGAATAACGCACATATAAGCATCTTGTAAAGATCCTAATCCAGCCCGTTCAATGGCGGAGGCCATCCCTGTAAGTACCTTATTCTCAAGTCTAACAGATAGCAACGTCTTCACATCGTCCAGTCGAAACTTATCGGCGTGTCCAACCGAGGTTTGATCTTGAAGATTGATCTGCTCGGGTGGAACGTCATTTGCAATGGCCCACATGAACGCTGAAAATATGTGTTGTGTCAACGATGACTCTAGGGACGTCTCGGACTTGACCACCAGAGAGGGATCTGAAAACTCAGTCAGAATCACTGAGGTGAAGTAATCATTAATTGGTGTGGCTTACCCGAAGCTTTATCGTTAGACTCCAAACCGCTAAATCCTACCACATCCATAGATCCCTCAGATGCTTCCTTGTAGCTTTTGCTGTGGTCTTCAGCATCGGCGTTCCCAACAATTCCGTCGTCAATCCACCAACTTATATCTCTCCGTAGCTCCTTTGGTAGATGTATCCGGGCCTAAGAGTCGATTGATTACCCGCTTCAGCTCCACATCTCGCTGGAGCCAATCATTATCCGCTTCTTTCCCGGTGGATTTCAATTTGTCTTGGATCTTAGTCTCGATATCGTTGATGTGGAAAATCCACAGAGACAAAGCCGCCTCTATCTCGGTCGCGTCAGTTTTCCACTTTTCGTTTTTATCCTTCCGTACTTCAAAATGGATTCTCTGTTCCTGTTCGCCACTTAGGACCTTCTATACCACGTAAAGACTGCCTCTTCAGAGTCTTTAAATAGCGTATTCATTACAGTATCAATAGAGCTCGCAACCGCGATAGATGGCTTCGATGCAATTCCGACCCAGTTGGTCAGTTGGCCCAATCGTCGTCTGATGCCAAGTGCCTTCTGCGCTTCATTCTGCGTTAGAACCCTTTGAACGCCCCAGGTGCCAGCATACGCAAGATTGTGGAAATTGGTAGGAATCGTCCAGTTCCAGCGCTCCATAGAGGGCTTTCCTGGGCTAGTACTTCTCCGGGAGTCCCCTTCAGACATAAACTTATCTCTATCCTTGGGCCAAAACGTGCACTGATCGGGCTTCTCCAGCTTTTCAGACATGTCTGGCATTTCCGTATCCTAGACCATTCTCAATGCAAGCCAATCCATCTCGTGTTTGTCAGGCACTTTTTTAGAAACCGGCGTAACAATCAGTCCCCGCCGGACCATCGCTCTCAAGAATGTCATCAAACAAACACAGACGAGCATCGCAATTGAGGAAGTCCAATTCAAACCACGCAAACCCTGGCCGTCCGCACATCTTATTAGCCTCATGAGCTCAAAAATATCATTCGAGGAGGATCAAGCATGCCTGAAATTGAGGAAAAAGCCGCAGAGCCCGGATGCTACCCCTAGCACGGTAAACGCTTCAGAATTAGTTGAAGCGATTTTACCTGTAGCCAAAACAACCAACCACTTGGACAGAACGTCGGTAGATTGGTTTCCATCATTCCTTCGGGAAGATAGAATATAGTTGGATGGATTGGACTTGTTCCTCCCGAAGATGACGAAGGAATCAAATGCCTGATCGCTTACAACGTGTTTTTGTTGCAGCCACAGAATGCGGGCGTTTAGCTCCTTTTCCTGGGTCTTTTCTTTGTATGTCCTTCTTGCTACGAACTTTTTCTCTTCGGTACTATGCTCAACAACGGCAGAACATATTAACATGCCGCCCACGAGAAATATGGTTCCCGTTGCCATGATCGGAAAAGCATATGACATTACACGGTTGTCGTTCAACGGGAATCGCCAGCTAAAACCTGAATGGTAGACAGTGAATGCGGAGAAGACTAGCATTCCAGATTGAAGAAATATGCCACATAATGCAACCCAGCAGAGATCGCTTGTTTTGCTATCGCTATAAAGGTTGAGCGAGATATTTGGAGCCGCCTTCGCAGCTTCCGAAGACGATTCGACAATGTTTTGTACGGTTTCCTGATTCGAGCATGCGTTGTGTTCCAAGTCTTTGGGATTCGGTCCACACAGTTGTCGATATATGCTTTGGATTTTGGATACCAGTGGGTCCTCGTAAGCTATGACTTGTCGTCAGCGAATGAGAGATCAATATAAATGACCACAACCCATGCTTTCAACACACGCACGTTCGCTAGTAAGATGACCGTCTTTTAGAGCGGTTTCCACGGTATATAACCCGAACGTCTTCTCGTCCGCTTTCAACTCTTCAAGGTATACGATCTGCCGGATCTCCGGTTTCCCCATTGTCCTAATGATCCCTTGACCATTACACAGCTCGCAAACTTCGTGCGAAGTGGAGGACATCAATTCCATCTCAACCATTGCACGATTCTCTCTTGCCCTTCCAATTACCGCTCTTAACCACGATGGGCCACCAACTCGAATGGCCGAAACGATGGCTGTGAGGATACCCAATGGAGCCATGGCGAAGATTATATGTTCCAGCCAGCCCACTGCGCAGCGCGCCCGTCAGATTGATCGAAAATGCAGTTTCCTACGACTTGAACCTACTGGACTGGCTCATGAACTGCTTTGCAAACTGCTCACCGAAGAGTGATAGTAGCCTGAATGACTGCTGTTAGGGCCCAAGAGACTAAATGAATGGTAGAGATTAGGGTGCATACGGTGCGAGATCGCTAAATAGATTATTCAAGAAGTCGCCACCCTTATCAGCGACTGCTACATCAGAAACCATCAGAGTGATCAGAGTGATCAGGGTAGTCTGAACACTCACAGGCGCCATTTTGAAAAGCCGATAACGAACTTCGATTGGACGTGTGTAGTAAAGATTGAATATTGGTTAAGTGAGAGATGGATCGACGATAACGGACGAACATATATATGCCTTGTAGGGCTTTTGAGCCTCATTAGTGGTCATCAAATGAGTGGGGAGGGGTTGAAGGGTTGAAGGAGGATTGGAGGAAGTTGTGTTGGCCAAGCAGTGCTCAGCATGCTCAGATTGGGAGAGAGCGCCCATCACACGGCATACTCTCGATCCCTAGTACTTCACATCGATCTGTATGGTTCTGACTGCATAGGAAATGGGAGTTCAGCTGAAAGTTGACTTTTAAGGCTGAAAAACTGCACTGTTCTAGAGGTAAGCCGCGCGCATATGCGATTTCGAGTAGTTGTCTGGCTGTAAGAATAATAAGCACCAAAGTGCGTGCGTTTGTCTATCCTACTTGGTACTTGGCCGCAGAGCGATAGAGCAGAGCCGCACAGTTATGGGTCAGAGGGCCCCTCCATTGCCGCAAACAATCCTTTCCACATCACGTCTTTTTCCCTCAGAAACCCCATTGTAAATCTTATATGTAAAACCATCGTGTATACAAGAGCTGATCGCTTGGTCCAATCGGTGCCGCGGTGCTACAAACACCCGATGCAGTAAACGCCAGGTTCAAAACCTCACGGTGTTCAAAACGCCAGACCACGAGCTTAAACCCCGTCAATGGAGCTTTTTACTCGGAGTTCTCAGACGTTCTGCCCAAGATGGTAGAAGCCATTGCCAATACAACTAACTAGTCACTTGGCTCAGTTAGGGCTGCACATACCATGGTTCAAAACTCACAGCGTGGGAACAGTTCGAAACCTCAAGGCGCTCATATCGCCAGACTATCTATGGATCTAAAACCCGCTTGCCTTTTTCCTTAAAAACCCCACCTGAAGTCTTGTACAAGATGCCTGACTCAGTTGGCGCTCCAAACACCATGGCCAAGTGTTGTAAACACCAGGGTTTGAAATCTCGCAGTGCTCAAAACGTTGGGATGTGGGTTAGAAACCTCATGACGCTCCAAACGCCAGAACTACAGGTTTAAAACCTGCTTATCTTTTCCCCTCGGAAACTCCATTTTCAATCTTGTATAAGATGGCAGAAACCATCGTCTATACAAGAGCTGGTCGTTTGGCTCAGTCGGTACAATAAACACTATGACCAGGGTTCAAAACCCTGCAACGCTCTAAACGTTGGAGTTCGAAACCTTAAGACGCTCAAAACGCCAGACTACGGGATTAAAACCCACCCATGGCTAGGGTTCAAAACCTCGCAGCGTTTAAAACGTAGGGGACGGGTTAGAAACCTCAAGGCGCGCTCGAAACGCCAGATCACGGGATTTAAACCCGTTTATTCGGATTTTTACTCGAAGATCGCAGCCCACGTCCTACAAAGATAGAGGAAAACCGTCGCATATATAAGAGCTAATCGCTTGGCTCAGTTAGTACTATAAATACCATTTCCCTGCAGGGTTCGAAACCCCACGACGCACAGACGCCAGGCGGCGGGTTTAAAATCAATATATCTTTTTCCTGGGGATCTCAGCTTACATCCGATACATGATGGTGGAAACCATTCTATACACGAACAAACTACATGGCTTAGTCGGTGCTACAAACACCGGGTACTATAAACACCAGGCTCCCAGCGTTCTAAACGTCGGGGTTCGAAACCTCGCTGCGCTCGAAACGCCAACCACGGGTTTAAAACCCGATCCACTTTTACTCGGGGATCCCAGGTTATGTCTGGTATAATATGGTGGAAACCGTTGCATATACAAGAACTGACCACTTGGCTCAGAGTCGGTGCTGATGCAATAAACACCACAGTTCAAACTTCAAAACCTCGCAGCGCTCTAAATGTTGGGTTCGAAACCTCATGGCGCACATAACATCAGAGCACAGGTTAGAATTTAGAACCAGACCACAGGTTGAAAACCTGTTCCGCCTTTTCCTCGGAGTTCCAACTCAGATCCTGGGCCCAGTCGGTGCTATAAACACCGCAGCCGGGTGCTGAAAACACCTTGCCCGGGTTCAAAACCCCACGGAGCACAAAACTCCCTCAGCAGGTTTAAAACACGCTAATCTTTTTCTCAGAGAGCCATCTTAAATCTTGTACAAGAAGGGGGAAATCATAGCCTATCCAAGAACCTGCCATTTGGCTTAGTAAGTGCAACAAACACTGCTAAGTGCGATATACACCATGGTTCGAAACCTCACAATGCTCTAAACACTGGGGTTTGAAACTCCACGGCGCACAAAACGCCAGAAGGCCGGTTAAAAACAGGCTCTTCTTTGCCCTCGGAAACCCAATCTTAACTCATGTATATGATGGTGGAAACAACTCACATATACAAGAACTGGAACTTGGCTCAGTCGGTGCTACAAACACCATTTCAGGGTTCTAAACCCGCAGTGCTCAAAACATTGGAAGACGGATTCGAAACCCCACAACGCACAAAACGTCAGACCTAGGCTATAAACCATCGGGTGCTGTAAGCACCATGGTCATTGGTTTAAAATTTCCAGCGTTCTAAACGTCGGGTTCGAAACCTCACGCGCTAGAAACGCCACTCGCAGGTTCAAAACCTGCGGGGTAATTGCCTCTTTTGCTCCGTCCTTACTTCTCAGATTCCACTGTACAATACGGTAAAATCCATCATCTATACATGACAACTTAGCGTGTTCAACAGTGCATGGCCGGTGCTACAAACACCAATTGCCGGGTACGGGTTCGAAACCTTCACTTCCATAAACACTAGATCACAGGGTGAAAACCTGTAGGATTCTTTTGCGATATCAACAAGAAGGTATTTTTGCAAGAGATTTCCCCCCGGATCGATATCTTGACTAGCTCTTGCGGAATTGAACAGGGGACCGAAATCTTGAATATATTTTAAACAGCCTTTGCAAAGAACAATAACCGATCGCTTGGCCGAGCTGGCGGCGCATGGTGGTGCTCTAAAAACCCGGGTTCGAAACCTTCGGTGCTGTAAACACTAGATCGCTGGTTAGAAACCTGTGATATTCTTTTGTTCATTTACTCTTTTGTCATATCCACAAGAAGACATTCATTGCAAGAGGTTTAATTTTATCTTCCTCTTCGAATTCCTGTATTGAGCGGCTGCGCAAGGGAGGCGCCCTTGAAAGCGGATATATATATCCTAAACAGAATTCGTATATCAAGAACCGATCGCCTGGCCGAGCTGGTGGTGCTCTAAACACAACACCGGGGTTCGAAACCTCAAGGCGCTGTAAATGCAAGATCCCGGGTTTGAAACCTGTGGTTCTTTTTGTTCTTATGTCTGCTGCAGGTTGGCCTCTGGCGGGAGCTCCGGATGCTAGTTAGATTTCTTCGATGGGAAGCCTCTACCAGGAAGGAAGAACGTGGTGTTCAGTTTTCGGCGTTCTCGGCATATTGAGTTGAGCCGGACGATCTCCCGCTCCGGCCCACGGTACACCTATGTAATTTACTCTACCTGCCGACTTCCGACCTCTGTCGTTGTTTCATGCAAGATCTACAGTTAAAGATACCGACCTGCGCCTATTTCCTCGGGCATCTCCACGAATCCAGACGTGGAGCTTAGGCCGAGATAGACAACCGGCGAAGAAAGTGTGGAGATTTAACTCTTACCTTACCATAACACCCCTTCAAGCCTAAGCCTTGGCGATGAGGGACCTCTGTAGCCTGGACGCCGATTTCGGGATGCGCTTCCCTGTATAGTGCAGGCGTGGACGTCGAATGCTGTCTTGGGAGTTTGTTAATCAAAGATTTAGTGGGTGAGCAATTATGAACCCGCACACATCTACTATGTTTCCAGGCTGAAACTGAGTGAATGCATAGACAAAACTCCTCTGTAGGATTGTAGAGATGTATGTACACAGACCAAAATGCTGCAAAACGTTAACGCGAATATCTAAGCCCTCCAGAAGCGCAGGAAAATACGTGTTCGAAATATTACCTATAAAACAAGCACCCGGCGTCTAGGTTACAAACGAACCGCCTGCACCATACCTCTCCTCCGGCAGTTGGAGTGTGAAGTCCTATTGACACAGGTGGAGAAACAGGCTGTAAGGTCTCGTCAGTCAAGAACCTCCAGTGCACGGCTGGAACCTGGTTTGGACTCCGTCGCCATCGTCCGAATGACTATGGGGCTCGTCTATACATCTGCTCCGGCAGTTGGATCATAAATTCCTATTGACACATATGGAGAAGACCTCGTCAGTGAATCCTGGCCGGGGCTCCGCGGGTCTCGTCTCCCTCCGGCAGTTAGAGTGTGGATTCCTACTGAGACATGTGGAGAAGTATGCTTGCCTCGTCAGCGATGAATCTCCACCGTCTCCGTCGCCATCTTCTGAACGATTGTGGGGCACGTTTCCCTTTGTCTCAGTTGCGGCAACTGGAATGTGGAGAAACCTAACCATATCCCTCACTCCCCACTTCTGCAAATCAGTATAAAACCCCCCTCTCATCCCCTTCTCTCCACCCTCCAACCCACCAAACATCCCACTCACTCATCACCCACCATGCATTTTTCTCCCCTCCTCCTTCTCCCGCTCCTCGGCCTCGCCTCTGCGCAGGTCCCCGCCTCAAAGGGCGGCATCCAACCCCGCAAAATCCAATGCCTGGCAAACCAAAACGCATGGTCCCGTTACTGCCCCCAGACAAAATGCAAACCCGGGCCTACTTTGCCAAAGGGGAAGATCATCACGTTTGACTGTGTTGAGTGAGGATGGGGATTATATCAATATTAATAAGTAAGACCTGGAACTCGGAGGGGAAGGAGAGGGGGGGGAGGCTAATACGAGAGGGGAATAAATAGCATTTGGGCGAAGAGTGATGCGGGGTGGTTTATCCGGCGACTTTTTTTTGTTAGTTGTTCGGGAGGAGGTAGGTTGATCTGTGAGAATGTGGTGATGATGATGTGTGCTGACTGGATGAAGGGTGGCTTACGAACTGTAATGGCTGAGTGGATGGCGAGAATTGATATCGAGAGGGTTTGGCAGCTTGGTGGTTGGATGTGCAGGGTGACAGAAAGAAAAAGAAAGAAAAAAAAAGGCTTATTGGGAAGGGTTAGAGGATTTAATGTGCACGTGTAGGGAATAACTGCAATGAAGTGGGGCTGGTCTCCACGGTCATTTATACCATCGGTGGGAGATTTGGTGATGTTCGTGAAGACGATGGATCCTACAGAACTTAAGGCGGAATCTCAAAAGTAAGAGCACGGAAAAGGGAATAACCACGCTGGTAGAGTTTATAGCTCCATGAATTTCCTGGCGTTTAGAACGTTGGGGAGCTGAACCATGGTGATTGTAGCACCGACCAAGCCAAGCGATGCTCTTGTATAGACGATGATTTCTGCCATCTTGCACAAGACTTAAGTGGGGTTCTCTAAGGAAAAAAGATGAACAGGTTTTAAGCCCGCCGTGAGGTTTCGAACCCCGATGTTTAGAGCGCTATGAGGTTTCGAACCCAGGCAATGGTGTTTACAGCACTCGATTTTTGTAGCACCGACCAAGCCAACCGATTCTCTTGTATAGACGATGATTTCTGCCATCTTGCACAAGACTTAAAGATGCGGTCTCAGAGGGAAAAAGATGAGCGGTTTTTAAGCCAGCTTGGTGGTTTCGAAACTGGCCATGGTTCCCGCCGTCTTGTGCACGAGCATAACCTGGGATCCTGAGGAAAAATTGAACGAGTTTTAAAACCCGTGGCCTGCATTTTGAGCGCTGTGCGGTTTCGAACCTTGGTGTTTGCTGCACCGGGCGGTGTTTGTAGCACTGACTGAGCTAGGGTATCATTAGTTGTTGTATATGCAAGTGCTTATACTATCTTATTTAAGGGTAAAGATATGGTCTCAGAGTGAAAAAGATGAACTGGCCGTCTAGCGCTTTGTGCGTCGTGATTGTGAGGTTTCGGACTTTAAAGTTTAGAGCGTTGCGAGGTTTTGAACCTTGGATGTACTTCACCGATACAAAGATAGATTGTTCGGCTATTAACTATTCATACTCCCCCAATTTTCCCCCTGCAACATCAAAGGCTTCATGGTGTAGTTGGTTATCACATCAGTCTAACACACTGAAGGTCCATAGATCGAGCCTGGGTGAAGTCATTCTTTTTTTCCTCCCCACCATCCCTCACCATCCCCCTCACACCCCCGAACTCCTCATATCCGGCCGTCTCCCATGCAACCTCCTCGTATCCCCCACCTTCTTCATCTCATACTACGCCCCATCAGCCATTTCCCCCTCCCTCTTTGCATACGGGTACTCACCAACGCAATAACCGCACTCCCCGCAAACGCCGCCGCCGCAAACCACTCAAACGCGGTCAACGCATTCGCCTCTCTACACCTCTTCTGTCTATTCGCGTCCACCCCACCTCCATTCACAATCCCATTCCTTCCCAAAAATCCCGGATCCGAACAACTATTCCCCCCCAGCGACGCAGCCATGGCAATACCCGCGCAGAGGAGGAATATGAAGTTAATAGCATCCAGAGTTATGACGGCGATAGGAGAGCGGATGGAAGGGATGAAGATGGAGGGGATGAGGTAGAAGAGGGATAAAGCGGCGAGGGCCAAAGCCCACATGGAGTAATTTAGACGTGTGGGAGTGCCGCCGTGAGTTTGTTGCTGGAGGAGACCCCCGCAGAGGCCGAGCATGATGGTGGTGAAGATGAGTTGGAGGAGGCGGAGGATGGTTTCGGAGAGCTTCATGGCTGTTGTTTGAGGGGAGAAGGGGAGGAGGAAGGGGGGGTGTTATGTGCTGAGCGGTGGACCGGGCGAGGTTGCGTCATGGAGGTGATGAGGCGGTGATGCGACGGTTGACGGGAAGGAGGATGTCGACATTGTGAGGTGGGCGAGTGCGATGTTGTGATGCGAGCCGCGAGTGGTGAGCCGTGTTTCGGATCGTTCGGATATCCGGAGTTTTTGTCTTCGGAGCACGATGCGCCGGAATTACGTATTTCCGCGATGAGACCACGGTAGCCTTAAGGGGGACAAAACTGAAAGGGATGATTGTTTGCAGAGATATTTTCTTGAACTGCTGGAGTTGGCTCTCAACGCTGCCAGTTCGAATTCGACTTACAGTTCACGTTCAAACAGCCTCAATGCAACCCGACTTCCTTGTGATACCCTGTTCTGATGTGGCTTAGTCACTGCGCCACACTGCCCGCTGACGTAGTTAGCGAACTTACAGCGTATCCCTCAACCCACACAACCACGCCCACCAATAACCACTCGTCCAATACCGCGACAATGTCGCCTCCGCCTGGGACTCCAACCTACAACGAAGACGACCTCGCTATCCCTCCATTTCGCCCACGCTCATCATCGCAACATGCCTCGTCCCCGTCCTCCTCCCCGTCTATGCGATCCCCGCAGCGACCCTCGGCAAGCAAGCAGCCCGCGCGGATCGACCACAAGCCCGAGAGCCGTCTGGGACAGTATCGCATCATCAAGACCGTGGGCGAGGGGTCGTTCGGGAAGGTCAAGCTTGCGATCCACGAGGTTACGGGACAGAAGGTGGCGCTGAAGATGATCTCGCGAAAGAACCTTACCAGCCGCGATATGGCCGGGCGCGTGGAGAGGGAGATTGCGTATTTGCAGTTGTTGAGACATCCGCATATTATCAAGCTGTGGGTTATCATGTGTGCCGAGGTGTAAGGCGGGTGAGGCTCATGCGCAAATAGGTATACCGTTATTACGACGCCGCAAGAGATTATTATGGTGATTGAATATGCAGGTGGAGAGTTGTTTGAGTTTCTGGTTAGCCATGGAAAGGTCCCCGAGGACTCGGCGAGGAGGTTTTTTCAGCAGATTATTTGCGCCGTTGAGTACTGCCATCGTCACAAGATTGTCCACCGCGATTTGAAGCCTGAGAATCTACTCCTGGATTCGAATCTGAATGTCAAGATTGCGGACTTTGGACTGAGCAATATCATGACGGACGGGAACTTTTTGAAGACTTCATGTGGATCTCCGAATTATGCAGCGCCGGAAGTGATTGGAGGGAAGCTCTATGCCGGGCCCGAAGTGGATGTTTGGAGTTGCGGGGTTATTCTGTTCGTGTTACTATGCGGGAAGCTACCATTCGACGATGACTACATTCCGAATTTATTCAAAAAGATCTCTCGTACGTCCTCTCCGACATCGTTATCGGTATCTGCTTACACAAGATAGAGGGAAAATACTCGATGCCGTCGTATCTCTCCCCCGACGCGAAAGACCTCATATCCAGAATGCTCATCGTAAACCCAATCCAACGCATCACCATCAGCGAAATCCGCAAACACACCTGGTTCAAAAAGAACCTCCCCGAATACCTCCACCCACCAAAGGAAGAATTCTTCAATACCGGCGTTGACGTGACAAAGCTCCCCCAACTCGAAGACCTCGAACGCGGTCCCACCGAACGTCTCAAAGGCGAGCTCCACGACGCAGTAGTAGGAAAACTCGGCAGCACAATGGGCTACCCCAAAGACGACATCCAAGACGCACTCACCAAAAACGAGCCCTCCGCAATAAAAGACGCATACATGATTGTCCGCGAGAATCAAATGATGATCCGTACCTCCCCCTCCTCCCCTCTTTCCCACCACCCACTGACCCCTAGTAGCCCGCCTCTCCATGAACGCCAAAAACGACGGGTTCATGGCCCAATCCCCGCCAGCATGGGACTCCTTCCTCCCCTCCTCCCCACAAACCTTCCGCCCCCCTCAATCCCCGCATCTTTCCGCCTCCCGCACCGCCTCCCCCCTCGCCCTAACCCCCAAAGGCCTCGGCATAACCACCTCCGAAGAACACCTCACAACTATATCCCAACCCCGTTCCTCCGCCTCCTCAATCTCCATCCTCCCCTCCTCCATGCCCTCCTACCACGCCGCCATAATGTCCGGCACCACCCCTTCCCCAACCCGGCAAAAAACCCCCCTAGACCGCTTCACCCCAGTCGTAACAAACCCGCCCTCCCCCCGCCGCCACAAACAAACAAAATGGCAATTCGGAATCCGCTCCCGCAACGCCCCCCTCGAGGCGGTAGGGTGTATCTACCGTGCGCTCAAACGTCTAGGCGCAGAATGGGTCGACACTCCACCGTCCCCCCCGCCGTCCCCTACTCCCTCCTCCGACTCCGACTCCGAGGGGGAGGAAGAGGGGGATGGGGGCGAAGAAAAGAAATCCCCGAAAGATCCATGGATTATACAAGCACGCTGGAGAAAAGATGAAGTCCTGGTCCACCTCACTATACAACTGTACCAACTCGAACATGATAACTACTTGGTGGATTTTAAGTGTGCGGGCTATGAGAGGAAGGTTCCTGCAGGAGGAGGGAAGAAGAAGGTGGGGTTTCAAGAGGCGCTGGGGGGGGATGTGGTGGATGAACGGTTGAAGGGACAGGAAGGAGGGGGACAGGGAGAGGAGTATAAAGAGGTGAACTCGCCGTTTCCGTTTTTGGATGCGGCGGGAGCGTTGATTGTCGCGCTTGCTGAGGCGGGGGATTAATAGGGATGGGATTGGATTTTTGATTTGGTTGCGTACGCATGAGATTCCACGATGATGACTATGATGATGATGATGGTGATGACGCTTGATGCCGGCGGTGGTGCATGATATCGATATGAATGATTGTGCTATGTACTTTATTTTGTGTTTGCATGTTTGACTCGAGCTTAAGAATAACGAACAGTTTCAGAGCCCTTCTCTCTACTCTCTACTCTCTACTCTGACGCCGACACACTTCAATACCTCCGCACCCCTACACCTCCGCACCCCTACCCCTCCGTCTCACAACACTCCAGCATAATCACTCCTTATAAAGTGCTAATAGAATAGGTGAACATGAAAAAGCAACATGGCGCAGCGGAAGCGCGCCGGGCTCATAACCCGGAGGTCCCTCGATCGAAACGAGGTGTTGCTAGTAGTTATTTCTCTATCACTCTTGAGTGAGAGAATATCTTTTTGAAAGAGAAAAGGAGGGGGGTGGGGTTTGGTTGTTTTTTTGGTGGGGGGTTATGGGAAATGGATGGGTGAGTGGGAAGTGGGTGAGATGGAGAAAGATAAAAATCCTACGCACTAGCTGTGATCATGATCAGGTAACAAAGTTAAACACGGGAAACTTCTAGAGTTTGTACGTACAGTTTCCTAAGGATTCGGATGCATGATAGATTGCGATTTGCCATGGGATATCCGGATGAATAAGATGAAGAATCAATAAACTTTGGAGCTCGAGAACGACGTTACGTGGTTTGTGTACACAGGTTTTTTAAGAAACTGAAGACTGGTTTAGATAGTACTTAATAACACCCGTATGCCAATATATAGTGGCTATCAACTCTAGAACGTTAACTGCGGATAAACGAAGACAAAAAGAGATCGAATCTGGTGTTTAGAGTATCTTGAGCTGCTAGAGCGTTCACTGAAAAATTAATATTCGGACTATAGATCTTGCGAAGCGTGGTACTGGGTTCCAAGAATCCGTCCGTTTGTGGATGCGGTGGCTCGGGTGTAATGATAGGAAATAGTATACATACCTAGGCCTTGTGCATGGTTAAAAGGATAAACGAGCGGTTAGAGAAGAGACCGGGCGAGACGCAGAAGATTAATATGTAGAGAGAGTGATGGGGGAAAGAAAGAGTTGATTTTCGCAAGGGAGGAGCCGTGAAAGATAGGGATGCAAGCACACAAATGGACCAAGGCGGTGTTTTGGTTTGTTTTATTAGAGGTAAAATGACAATGGCATAAAAAGCCTAAATACACGTTCTCCTGGCATAGCCAGCTTGTGAGGTCTTCCGCCTCGAGCTCCTACTCCCAGTGGGTCCGTTTGTGTGTTGTATCCACACGAACTCCAGGAGGGTAGGGAGCAGTGATTCAGATTCGGCACTTCAAATTCCAGGAGGTTCCGATCAACCTATAATGGGTTTTTGGGAAATACGTATCCCCAGAAATACCACACTTGATCTTTAAGCTTTTACCCATATTTCATGGTCAAAGCGATATTTCCCTACCGTAATTGCCTCCGGAGATACTCCATCCTCACCTTTACCAACAAAGACGACGTCCTTCCATCGGCCATAAAACGGCATATCGTTTTTGTCAGCATGATCCGGAGCCGACGGTGATATGGGTTGGTGAGGTTAAAACCCATCTCCCCTTTTAGACTGGATATTTTGATCCTGAGGTGGCGGGGATGATTAGAGAGGTTGAGGAGGTTTGTTTTGAAGGCGGTTACAATTGGGAGTGATGGATGTGAGCAAATGCTGGGTGTGGAGGATGGGTGGGGTTGGAGTTGGGGTTGGGGGGCTACTGGTTGTTGTGTTTAGCGGTCTTGAAGCTGGGTAGTGGTAATAGGTAATAGGTACGGCACAATGAGGAAAAGATGGTTGTGGGTCAAAAATATTTGAACGATTGTGTTTTGCAAATGAAGTTTGTGTGGGGACGGCGGCCATGAATAGCCTGGAAGCCCGGTACCGTTCCGCCCCCGTTTCACACCAAACCTCTTGGCTCCCTACTTCTTATGCGGTATTCGGAGTACTCCCCAAGTAATCGTTATCGATCTCCCGCAAAAGGTAGTGCAAGAGTGCATCTTGATACGCTTCCTCCAAAGGAAACTTTCTTCCGGTATCCTGTGTATACTCCACCAGGTCCTGTTCCTTCTTAAAAATCTGTGCTCTCTGACCCATCCGCCCACACTCATGCAAATCTATAAGATTGATATGTGGATTCAAAACCGCCTGTTGCCGCACTGTCAGCACGCCGTTGTGATGGAGGGTAATCATAATCGTACCTTGCGACGGCCCTCGAGGTCCTTCGGAATTGACTTCACCCCGGCGGCCCTACACAACCTCCCCCAAGCGTCTATATCATCATCCGCCGTACCGAAAGTTGCGCCAAAGGCTTGCACTACCGCTATTCGGAAGGCTTTCCAGGCCAATTTCTGTTCACTCCTTGGGTTTTTATCGGCCTCACGATCAGCCTTTGTTGTTGGCCAGCCGTAGGTTTTGCATAGTTTGTGGAATTGATGCCATAGAAGGTCGTCCAAGCTGCGGAAGTTACTTTTGCACGAGGCACAGCGATGCGGCATGCTGGTTGTAGAGGTTGGGCTTTGAAGGTAATAGAACAGAGTTCCTCATAGTGCCATTCCCAGATGCGGGGAAAATAAAAATGGCCCAATCAATCTGTAGCAAGAGGTGTTGTTACACCAGTGCACCTCGAGACTTGAATACGTCGTGTAACGTTAATGCGGGATCGTTGTTGTAATAATATTGCATTCGGCCGCTTGCAGCCATGGCGTAAATACAAACAGTATCCCCGATCCTTCCACCCAAGGCGAACCCCTGGCTTCCAAGTCATATCTCCCCAACCACTACCCTTCATCTCCTTAAAAACACTAAAATAAACACAACAAGGAGAATCGTTAAATAAACATTTAGTTACCACCCACCCCCTGACCCATAGGAGCCTCACCTCCATGCTCCCTATTTGTTATTTTCCTCCAATAAATTCAATCTTCCCTCTTATGAGGGTGCCAACTTTCACACCTTCCATCATGAGTATCCCAAACTGTAGTGATCCCATGTCTATCTTCTACTATCGTACAGGGTCCCCTAGGCCGCCACTTTCTGCGAACCTGTTGCCACCCCGCCTTCTCTTTCTCGGAGTTCTCGGAATTCTTCACCTCGTAAGAGCGTGATTTCTTCCTCTGCTTCTGCTGTCTGGGCTTCTGATTCTGTCGCTGTTGTCGTCCACCCTTATCATCTTCCTTCTAATACGGGATCGTGGGGCAGCCATTACTCGGCCGTGTCACGTTTCAAGGGGTGTATTTATACGCCGACTGACCACCACAACGCCAGTAGAGGAGGTGCTGTAAATGCCACACCAAGCAGCGATGCAGGTGGGCGGGCATGGAGTCCTGGATTTTGTATTTACTTGAAGTTAAGACACAGTCATAGCTCAAAGATTGTAAAAATGGCTTAAGAGATTGTTAACACCCTTACTAACCACGTAGCTACCACGTTCCATAACCACCTCCATCGTATACTTGTATCTCGGCCCACTGCTTCAGTCCTAGGGTGTCCGTGTTACGGCGGCAGTTGCATGACCGCTACTGACCTCCGTAATTCTTCCACTTCCAATTCCCCGTCGTTGTTCCCACTTCTGCTCTCGCCTCTTCTTCTATCCCCTACACTTCCACCATCTCCTTCAGTATTCCTTCTATTCCCCAAGTATGGATTATCGATTTCCCGCAAAAGAAACCTCAGAAGGGGCTCTGCATACGCAAATTCCAATGGGAACTTTTTGCCTGACTTCTGGGTGAAGGCTACCAATTCGTCTTCGGTATCCCAAACCTTTGCTTTCGTGCCCATCCGTCCACACTCATGCAAATCGACAAGATTAATGTGGGGGCTTTCCACAAGCTGTTCGCGGTGTCAACAGATTGTTTATACATGTAAAGAAGGAGAGGAGGATGAATCGCACTTTCTTACGGTCCTTAATATCTTCCGGAATATCCCGCACTCCAGCAGCCTTGCATAACTTTCCCCAAGCCTCGATATCGTCCACCTGACTACCGAACGTCGCGTTAAACGACTTCACTACAGCAATTCGAAACGCTTGCCAGGCCAATTTTTGTGGACTCTTGGTGTCATCGTCCTCTTTGCGTTCCTTTTTTGTTGTTGGCCAACCGGAGAAAGAGTTTAGATAACGAAATTCCTGCCAAAAGGGTGCCGTACGATCATAGGGGAAGTCTGGATAATCTTTGAAAAAGTCGTCGATTGCGTCGTCCTCCCGCTCCGCCGCCCCCGGCAGGGGTTGGTGCCTGGAGGACGTACTGCGATGCTGTCGCAGACCGTTTTTGTCGACATCGCGAGGTCCGCAGAGTCTTTGGCACTCGCCACAGAGGTATCGCCACCTATCAGGAGAAGGAGCCCTCCTAGGTGGAGAACCGTAATGAAGACCGCGACCGCGTGTTGAAGACATGTGTGGTTGGACTTTTGTGGTGATGGAATAGAGTTCCCATGGTGGGCATTTCAAGCGGCGGGGAAAATAAAAATGACGCAATCAGCAGCAGAGGTATCTATACATATTGTTAAAACTTGAGACTGGGATACGGAAACACATCGTGTAACGTGTGCATCATTGGGGGATCCATTACTCGGCCTTGTTCCATAACGTCATGCTGCATGGGTGAGTATACTGTGTAATATCATGTACTGGTGGGAACAGAGACCAGAGAACTAGAGAACCTCCAGGGTATCCATCCACGCCATGTGTGTGCCGAAGAATGCCGCAAATCACAAATGCAAGTTCACATTTGCACTGAAGTCAGTACCAGAAAACCATGAATTATCACTCGTAGTTATGCGCACTGGCATTGTTACTTGTGATGTACGAGTAGATGCTTGATTGACTTGATTGTATGTCTCTACGAGGCCTTCAAGGCCATATATATATATATACTCCTGAGTAGGTTCACCTTATAGCCGAGTGCCGTACCTCGGACCTCAGAGTGTGCCCGCATGCCCTACGGCCCCATCCATTGAGGCTGATCTTCTAAGTATACATGTAACAGGCATGTTGCTATATGCATCTTGACCGACGTAATCTATCATGACGGTGCGGTCGTCGACGTCATCTATCATTGGCGATGCAGTCGTGCGGTGCAGTCGTGCGAGAGAAGCGTCATGGAATGACGCGTTGGCACCGTCAGTAGTAGTACTTAAGAGAAGTCTTTCTCCATGTATTAGACAATTAGACAACTCTAGAACTCCTAAGTTTAACATGGCATTTGCTTCAGGTCCTGCTTCCGCTCAGCGTCTCGCACTCCTACTAAGATCCCCCTTTTCTGTTCCTCCTCCTTTTCGTCTCATGCTGAAGTTCCCGTCCACATCCGGCGTTTAAGGTCTCCGGGGTCAACCACCCAGACCCTCCACCACAGCTGACATCAAAGGTGTCAACTACACCGGCCGGAGTGGCTTTCTCTTGGAGAACTGGAGTAAACACCCTGTGGATGGTCATACACCCCGGAAGCTGCAAGGAATGGATAGTGAGATAAGAGTCTGGGCGGGTGCCTAACTAGGTTACGATGATGGTGATGGGGGGAGCAAAGGAAATGGATAAGCTCTAACAAGTTTAAGGGGTTAATTCAAGTTCGAAACCAAATTGAAAACTTATTCAATTTATGATTCTGGCATTAGGCTAGGTTTCTTCTCAAGATCCTCTACCATGAGGCTGATATCTGTGATGTAGGAGCGGTGGGGGTTCTCGTCTTCAACCCACCAATCACCACCCCCACCAACTCATTCCCCAGTCCCCGCAATCACCCAGTCCCCGCAATCACCCAGTCCCCGCAATCACCCAGCTCCCACTGTCTCCCCCGAGGGAGAACCCCCCCGCGTCCCCTATCACAACCACCTCATCTGTGTAGGGCTTCTGCTCCTCAGGGAGCAGCTTGGGGTCAAGGCAGACCCTCTCCCACACCCCATTGATTTTGCCTGCAGTCTCCTTTGCCTTGGCGCCTACTTCGGATACTGTAGCGTCTTGTTTTGCACCCAAGTCGCTGTCCCTGTGGATCCGCAGAGGGACACAATCGTCGTCGGCGCGAGGGGTGTCGAGCCCTCGTAGGCGGAAGCAATTAGGAATCTCCATCGGGGTTTCGGTTATATCGATGGCTATCCAGTCCAGGTTTATCATCCTTCCATGGTAGGGCACTCGCTTCAATTCTCCATAGCCGTAAAGAATTCGCGCTGTGAATGATTCCGGGGCATCCAAAACCCACTTGCAATGTGCAATTGCTTATCATACGCTGGAAGGTAACTCGGAACTACACCAGAACTCGCCACAAGTAGCGAAGGTAACGAACTGGGTTAGGAAGTGGAAAGCGATGAATACGAAACAGGTTATGAGATAGAAGAGGTCATGGGCAGCCAGTATAGCAAGGAACAAAAGAAGGTGCTGTACTTGGTCAAGTGGAAGGGGTATCCAGATTAAGCAGATTGGACTGAGGAACCTTATGAAAATTTCAATAACAAGAAGTTTTTAAAGGAGTATTATAAGCATAACTCTCAGGTGGCTAAGGATAAAACATTGAGCTAGTACCTTTTCCCCACAAAGGGTTTTTAACGGCTAGCAAGATATCTAGGTTATGAATTTGGTTTTCGGCACAAAGGGTCACTGGTATATTTTTACCAGATCAAGGATGTAAGGAAGGACTTTGATTTTGGGCACAAGAGGTCATTTTCACTAAAGCAATGAAGAGCAGATTAATATGGTCGTTCAGAGACGAACTCTATAATGAGAGAGGTAGTGTTATCCCTCATAGATTGTATATAACCAGGTACCCTCAAAGCAGGGTCATCTAAGATCGCTTAACCGATAACTCGATCGGGATGGTATAAGCCTGATCCCTGTACATCATCGAATCTCAACAACATATCACAAGTTCAGTTGTCACAACCAACAAAAGCAGATAAGCTCTGTGCAGTCACCCATACAACTGATACGGAAAGAGTGGAGGTCACTGGCTCGTTGCTCTGACGGCTCATGCTATCGAAAGTTTGAAGACAGCTGAAAGGCTGTAGATACCAAAGCATCTGAGTTTGCATCATAGCTGATGAGGTGTTTGATGACCAGACATATGCAGACTGCATATAGTGACGTACCTGTAATGGCGGTACCAGGTACGCTTGACCTCGTTAGTGCACTGGACCTCACAGGTGCGCTTGGCCTCGTAAGTGCACTTGGCTTCGTAAGTGCACTTGGCCTTCGTAAGTGTACTTGACCTCGTAAGTACACTTGGCCCGCCGAGGTGCACTTGGCCGCCGAGGCCGGATAACCGCCCTTCATATATAATCACCTCGCGAAGTGCTTTTTGCACGCTAGCGATTATCTTACCTACATTACTCCACAATTGATATCATCCTCTTTATCACTGATTCTGTTTGCAACCGTATCTACGCATATCCATCCGTACGAGGGCGTACATCCTTACAGTACCTCACAATCGAAAGGATACCATTCACCTGGAAGCTAAGAGATCCAAAGGATATGATAGGTCCACAATACAGAGGTCTGAAGGACTGATGTCAGTTGGGATTCTATTCGTCCAAGTACAAGGACTTAGCAGAAAGGTACGGAAGGTCCTGAAGAGAAGTGGAGGATGGATTATCTAAGGGAAGGCATTGGTGCAAAAGATAATTAGGTAGAACAGCTTATGAGAAAAGTGTAGATAGAAGTAATTGTTAGAGCAAGAGGATAGAGGTATAAAGACCTCTGGAATGTCCGAGGGTAGAAGGGCAAGCTTCTTGACAAGGAGAACAAGCCTTAACAATATACAATTGGAAAGCCAAAAATCTTTGTCTTGAATCTTTATCTTTAGTGACTTTTACATCCTGAGCAAATCTTCATAAGTTCCATTACAAACAAGTCCTAAAAGCAGTAGTGATACTACTTGAACTGGTAAACCTGAAGTGATGCTCCCGGTTTACAATATCTAAGCATAATATCGCCAGGTTAGTACTGTAGTGGGTGACCATGCGGCAATCCCTGATACTGTGGTTTTGAAATTCTTTTTGTCATCGAGCTCTATTTCACTTTAGAAGGACTAACACACCCTGAAATGCCGGAAAATTGCGGAAGAATATTCGAATTCCACTATCCCAGTCATAGTGCATCACTATTGTGCCCAAACATGGGTGATAATTCATGACGGATGCGTGAGAGACTTTGCGATTTCAATGTAGAGTATACTTCATCTTCCATAATACCTAACAATATGTAAGCTATCTTAAAGCCCGTCTAGTGGCTCCGCGTACCCGGTATTAGCCTGGGACATTTCTACCAACTCCGAGTACTCAATTTCTCTTCTGAAGTACCTCTCCGCTGCCAGAGTCACCAAAAAGATACATGGGTGGTGGCGCTGTATCGAGTAACCTGGTCACTCCAACAACCCACCTATTGGTGCATAAGGATACTTTGTCACCGAGAGAATCACTATCAACTCCCCTTCGCCAAAGTGAATCCAGGCCGAGACATTCCAACTCGAGAGCTCGACATGCTCTCTATATAAAAGTAATGAACTTCTTTGGTCGGAGTAGATATTTTGTTCGTCAAAACTTAATTAATTGTACATGCCCGCAATCGAGCTAGACATGTTTCGAATTCAAGGAGTTGTCATAAGAAAAAAGAGAGAGAAATCGCCATATACAGAGGGTATCCTGTAGCAATTCCACGCCTTGAAATTTGCCCAAGTTCAATCCATACCTACATAGTATACATTCACACATGTACATGCATGCGCATATCCTCCGAAGAAAATAATCCGGAACAGTCTCAGACACCCAGTACCGTAAACCCCAAACATAGACCGACCACATAATAACCAAACAGAATAGATATCAAAAACAGTCCGGACCGGAGAACAAACGCATTCATAGCAGCGGCTTCTTACCGCCAAAAAATAATCTTAACCTACGTGCAGCCCAATTTTGTGAACCATCAATTTGCGGTTACTTCAGGACTGCACGTTCTGCATAATTATCGGCACATACTCATGACGTTTTCCTACTGAGATTGTTAATATTCTATTAGATACTTATGGGAGGATTGGATTACGAACCACCGATGATTGGCTACCTAATGGTACCTGCATCCACCAGGATGTTCATAATGGTTTTGGGCTTGTACCATTCATCATACTGCCTTGCAGCATCGATTGCAGACAGTCCCTTCTCTTGTGACGATGGTGCATTAACATCTGCTCCATGTCCCAATAGTATCGTGATAAGGGACTCATGACCCCGTTCACATGCTGCTTGAAGAGCAGTCCGTCCCCCAGAAAGGGCTGGTGGGGCATTGACATCCGCTCCGTGTTGCAATAGCATGGTAGCAAGTGATTCGTGACCTGCCTCGCATGCAGCCTGTAGAGGGGTCCTTCTAAATTCCTGGGTCGGTGGGTCATTGACATTGGCCCCAAAATCCAGCAACATCTTGACAATTGATTCGTGACCGGCCAAACATGCAGCATGAAGAGCGGTTCTTCCGCTTGAACCTGGGGCCGGGGGGGTGTTTACGTTGACTCCGCGGCCCAATAATTCATGGACAATAGATTTGTGACCTTTCTCACACGCAGTCTGAAGAGCATTTATCCCACCTATAGGGGCGGCGTTGGCGTTTACGTCGGCTCCATGGTTCAGTAATTCAAAGACAATAGAGCTATGACCCATTTCACATGCAGCTTGGAGAGCGGTCCTTCCAAATTCCTGGGCTGGTGGGTCATTGACATCGGCCCCAAAATCCAGCAGCATCTTGACAATTGATTCGCGACCGGTCCCACATGCAGCCTGAAGAGCGGTCCGTCCCGATTTTTCGTGAGCCTTTCGGGTCAGAGCCGCGCCTTTGGCGATAAGTCTTCGAACTCCATCTATCCAACCCCTTCTACATGCGTGCTGCAGAGATGTCTCGGGGTACAAGTCTCCGCAATGGTGGAAGTCGTCGGGGTCAGCACCTCTTGCAAGTAATAGGTCCACGAGATCTTCCCGCTCTTTCTCAACCGCGACCCAGAGCGCTGAGAGGCCACCTGGACGGACGCTTTCTATTCTAGCCCCCTTTTCCAGCAAAAAACTCGACAAATATCGATATCCGCCGCAAACAGATCCCACTAATGCGCATTCTACTTCTATAGTAACACCACTGAGGCCAAATTTGACGTTAGAAGATGAATTCACATCTAGTCCCATATCCACAAGTAGAGCAACCACATCGTAAAGACCTCTGATGCTTGCGCAAACTAGTGCTTCTTCTGGAGCTGGGACACCGGTGATATCTGATATTCGGCTCAACATACGCAAGGGAGTCTTGCTGTGACCTCTGATGATAGCAGCGTGGAGCGGGGTTGGGTCTAAATTGATCAACACCTCGGTGCCGTCTTCCCAATAGCAGTGGATTGGTGCCTTTGCTGTGATATCTGCGCCTCTGTCCAAAAAGAAACCGGCTGTCGCTGCCGTATCATTGTAGGCGGCAACGAAAAGAGGAGTCCTCTCACATCCATCCCGAGCTTCAAGATCTGCTCCATGGTCCAACATTCTTCCCGCATAGTATATCCCGAATTCCTTTTGAGATTTTGCAATGAGATGTAGGGCAGTTTGGCCTTTGTCGTCTTTTGCGTCTATATTAGGTTGTAATTCCGGAAGGCTATTCAGAACGGCTTCAATGAGGTTCGGGCATTCGAGTTCCAGGGCGCGATGTAGAGGTAATATACGACTCACAAGTCCTGCTTCATTGTTGAAATCACCAACTCGAAAATGCGTGTGGCATTGATGATACAGGTCCAAAAGAGACTTGACCGCTCCGTCGATTTCGCGTTCGTCGGAACAGCCTAAGAACCAAATTCTTTGACAAGTCCAATATCTAATCGAATGTTCGTAGACTTCGATCGCAGCATCATAATCACCGATATCTGTGAGCATTGCGGCAAATTTTGAGGATAGTTTGTCTGGTTCTTCCATGGGGTGCTGGTGCATGCTCGGATCAAGATCCTGCACTGATATCATTCTTCGATAGAGTTTCTCTGCTTCCGCAAATCGTTTCTCTGATACAAGGATTGCGGCAACTTTCTCGACAGTATCGAGGTCATGGCTGCTCAGGCTACCGGGCTGAATCGATCGGGTGATATAGAATCTTTTAATGCTAGTATAAACATGGCAAAGTCAGTCGCCGCATTAGCTTTGATATTGATATATATCTCCCAGACATACCACACAGGGAGTGCCCATTCTGGACACGGGTCTCCTTCTTTGTATCTTTCGACGTAGGACCTTACGTCGTTGAAGTTGCGAGCGCTATTCAATGAGCAGTCTGTGCCTGTACTTTGGGTTGTCTGAGATATGATAGACATGGCTGTTTGTTCAGAGACAAAAAACTCTGGTGTTGAATCCGTTAGCACTGCTGGAGGAGGGGTAGCGCCGCGATTTGGAATCATGAACTGGACCACTAGGGGTTCCACGGGTGACTCCAGTGGATTCCCGTTCGTTGGGATCTGGGATCTCCCGGGGCTGTTGCAGGCCGTCGCTTTCTTCTTCTGTCTGGCAGTCGCGAGCTGTGGTTCAGAACACGGAAGGTCTTGCATAATACAGAGCCTGCATCTCTCACCCGGCCATCGGCGCTCATCCGGCTCGCACTGTGACAATGTCAGTGTTTATATACGAATAAGTTGTACTTCATCCATACCTTTTGCTTTTTCTCACGACACTGCTGACATTTCCAGCGAGAGAGTTTGCGTCGTTTGGATTCTCCTGGTGCGTCTATCAGGCATGTGTACCCGATAGTTTTGCATCGCTGGCATGATGACGAATCCGAAGATGGCTCGCACTGTTCTTCCGCCACGATCAATAAGTTGTTCCTTGCTTTCTGAGATATACCTAAGGCATTCTTTCCTACCTTACGTCGATCGTTTGTGCAATGCCAACATCTCCGAGCCTGGTTTCTTCTTCGGTTCGGAATTGTAGACGGTAGCGCCGACGGGGACTGGGGTCCGAGTCCAACTTGCAGTGTTTCTGGTAATGGGAAATCCAAGTGAGGTGGATCGTATGAAAGTGGAGCTGGTCCGGAATCGTGTGAACTCCGCGTTTGCGAGCTGAAAGCACAAAAACCCTGCATTTTCAAGCAGAATGAAAGGATTCGGAAGAATGAGAACCAGTCCCATCGGCGCAAGCTCATTTAATGGGCGGCACGAAAGCTAAGTTATAAACTCGTCCCGATCGGCTTCGGGAGCCTGGTGGACTCGGCGGGTTACGCGCAAAGTGCGCCCGGATTCTTTCTGAGGCACTGCGCAAAGCGCGATGCGGTGAGGCGTAACGACGGTAAAGCACAATGAGATGTGGTGTAACGAGAGAATTTAGCGAAGTGCGCAGAGCTCTACACGTTGCACGTATATGAGCTTCTATTCGCTCCGACGGTGAAAATTCAGATATCAGTTGAAACGGAGGAATAGATGCTTTGCAGACAAACCCTAAAACGCACTCAATAAGGCTACAAAAGCCACGTTTTTGGACGGATAATACCGCACGTTATCTGGTACGACAATCCAAGGTTTCGAGATGCGAGCTTGCGAGCAACGAGAAATCTAGAAACAAGAGCAAACTTCCTTTACCTAGGCATGTGCACTTCACATAAGTTGAGAACCCTAACCGTTATCACGTTACAGAGTGCTATCTGATGATGGCCATGGCTGCTGCAAAATGTACCATCGTCAATTGCAATGATACATGCCAATGACACTTCAGGTTTGTCGGGGTTGCCCGACCTTCTTCCAGGTACTCTCGTATACATTCTTTTTTTCGCTTTGAGGGGTTTTCTCTGAGCAAGGAGAAAAGTCTGGGCAGGTTGTTTTTGTCGATAAAACAAATATCCATCTTCTCTTTATTTAACTAGTCCATGGGCTAGGCTAGCACCAGCCAAAAAAAACAGTCTGAAAGACAAAGACTGAAGTCGATGATGAACGGTATGTACCCAATTGCCATTGAATTTAACATTTTCGAACCTATTCGCGGGGAGCGTATAAGGCGTTTATAATATATTTTTAGCGTCTATCGTCATAGTACTTTAGTGCTCAGCCACGGTTCTAAGGGAGTTTCATCATCAAGCCTCTCCTGCTCGCCTTGCCCCTTCCCCTGAGGGGTGAGCAGCTGCCACCTGTCATTACGCTACTACCTTGGCGACCACTGCCACCTCTTGCCACCCTGCAGGTTGATGATCAATTGCGTCTTCATTATCTTCAGCACTATATATCGCACAATATAGCTGCCATGTCACTATCCCTTCTCTCACTCAACGGCGACACCACATTCCCTTCACTTCCTCAATATCCTATACGCTCCTCCTCGACCCATGGCTGCACTCCGACGCCCCCGTTTTCCACCGCCTCTTCTCAAACCAAACGCACACACTCACGCCATCGATTCCGTCGCTTCGGGAGCTCGCGACCCCGCCGGATGCCGTGGTGCTAAGCCAGGATAAGAGCGGTCATACGCATTCGCGCACATTGGAAGAGCTGGACCGGAAGGGCGGAAACACACGGATTTTTGCGGTCCCAGCGCGGCGACGGTGATGCGGGGATGGAAGTGGTGGAAAGCGCTGGGAGAGGAGGGGAGGCTAGAGGTGTTGAAGAAGCGGGAGGCAATTAGGATACCCACCCGTATATCTGCAGACCACTACCATAAGTACAATTCTTCATTCAAAAACTCTGTACAGGGCGTGATCGCAGGGTAGAAGTGGTAAGATTAGGATTAGGTTTCCGAGATTCGAGTGATATTACAAGTGAATTGGTTCTCTTGGTGGAATCACCGTCCGCGGGCTTTTTATAATTATTTCAGAAGTCATGTATTGAGATCCTGACCCTCATCATAGTAAAGATAGTCGGTATCACAGGGTGACAGATCTAGAGCGACACCAGCATTCCCCTTCTAACTTAACCCTCGCATATACACCATGATACCCATTTGCATATACAGTCGGCTCCTCGGATCTGAGCGCGGGTATCCGAGACACACAGAGCAGTATCAGGCGTTAAAACCGGACAGCTCGATCCCAGCTTCCACATGGAACCGTATGGGCCGAGATCTGAGCGTTCCTGATCCTGGGATTCCATGTCCAGAGCGTCCGAGTGCTAGCCTGTGCCCTTGCCTCTGCATGGGGAGCTGTAGTAGGCCTCTCCAGCAAAGACTAGCCTATGCCCGCGAAATCGACCTTCACCCCCTCTTTTAATGAAATGTGGCTACCTACTCGAGTACCTGGTGGGCGAAAATGGAAGGTAAGTACTAGAACCTTCGATCAATGTACACGCGACTGATATGGCTAAGTCCAAGATATTGGCGGCTTGCGGTACCGAAAATATATTAAAGGGCCAACCCAACCCAGTTATTCGGAAGAGCTAGATGTTATCCTTGCACGGCATCCCCGAAAACTCAAAAACGACTACCAAAGATCCATCTTCATGACAACCGTTGTTCAAGTAACCGCAACATAACGTTGGATCGGGTTTTGTTTTTGGAAACTCGGGATATAGGATTTGTGTTGAGGTCGACGGATCTGGATCAGTCGAACAACCGTTTAACGGATTTCCAGAACGCAGTGCTGAAAACGTACTGGCGTAACGTAAAAGGTATACACGTTCCACCGGAATCCGGAATTTGTTACTCACCGCAACTGGTCATCTCCAATCCTAGCTTAAGAGAAAAACTTCGAAGTGGTCTCTACAGATCGTGACTAGAGCCAAACAATCCTTGCAACGCAAATAATTTCTTGTAATACTCCATCCATCAGGTCTCGGTTGCAACGTTTCTCTAACGCAAAAGAAGACATTTCCCCGAGAATGCGGAGAAAATGCGGGGGAAAATATATTAGGGATCTGTTCGCTTCGCAGGAATAGAGTAGACGGAGAATCATCTTTCCTCGGCTTCACATGGGCGTATCAGCGTAGAGAATCTGGTGAACATCCCTGCGTAGGCTAGCCTCGCCTAACGTCGTTACCAAGCCGTTGAACAGACTAACTAAATCTGGAATATCTCGTATTAGCAAGACCATGGGCAGTTTAGCGAGACGAATGGTCGATATTCATAGTGCGTCCTGGTATTTAGCTAGGTGTTGCTCTTTCCTTTTTAGGAAATATCTTGAACGACCGCAGCCTTTGGAGCGTGGAATCGTGGAGATTCGATGAATGGTTATGGCGAGTAAAGGTAATGGAGGGCAAAAAGCAGCATGACCGTGCAATTGACCACCAGCTCCAATCGCTCCCTAAAAAAAACGTATAAAGAGCCCATATATTGTTGAATATCAATGGAAGTAGCAACTTCCCAGCCGGCTCGCAAAGATGAATACCCTTTCCCTTGTTCTCCTTCTGTCAACTCTGGCACTTGCCACTCCTACACCATCTCCAGCGGCGGGAAGTGCATCTCACAAACTCCGGCCCGTTGATGTTGACTCTGCTATTATGTTACGTCTCGAGAAGCTGTTTACTGAAGCCGCCCGTGATGTTTCCACCCTCAATGCTCGCGCCAGCAGTGACATCAGAAACGACCTCAACAATGGGATGTGTGACGACGTGATCCTGATCTTCGCCCGTGGCACCTATGCCAGCGGCAACATTGGCGGTGGATTTGGTAACGGCATAGGTATAGCGTTCGCTGACGCCCTCGCTGCTGCGGAACCTGGGCGGGTGATTGTACAAGGCGTAGAGCCGTATCCTGCCCTAGTTGTTAGTTCACATTTCCACCGTCAACGCACGAAAGCTAATACAAAGCCCAAATAGTCTGGATACCTTGCCGGCGGCTCAGAACTGGGAGCAAAGAGCATGGCGGCATTAACTGTGAAGGCGGCGAGCCAGTGTCCACAGGCAAAGATTGTTTGGGGAGGATACAGGTTCCTACCCCGTTTCTCTTTTCTTCATCCCACCAGAACGCTGACTACTCCCTTCCCAATAGCCAAGGAGCACAGGTAACGCATAAAGCTGCTGCGAGGATTCCAACGGCGCTCCATGCACGAATTCATGCGATTGTGTTGTTTGGTGATCCATATGATGTACGCTTCTGCAGTAGAGGAAGTTAAATAGATGCTAACGTGGAGGTAGGGAGATGCTTTTCCGGGGGCTCTGAATAGCAAGGTCAGAACCTGGTGCCACAATGACGATCCAATCTGTGATGGACTTCCGTTCCCGATTGGTGGGCATTTGACCTATGCCGAGGATGCTCCAGCTGCGGCGCAGTGGGTTGCGTCGAAAGTTTAGAATGAAGATCGTGAACACGGAGGAGATTTTGTTTGCGTTTGATCTAATAGCGCTATAATTTGTCTGTTTGCTGCTCAGTCGTTAGCTTCAATGAAAGAGTCAGAAAGACGTAACGCGGATATAATGTAGTGCTCGGTCGATAGATACTCGCACAATAATAGTGAATCACCAGAGAGAGAGAGAGTTGAAGAGCTTGGCGTGGTTTACGCAGGTAGAAAGCAACCCTACTTTGACCCTGTCTTTCCGTCTCTCCTTCACATCACTCGTACCCTCCATCACACCACCCCCATTTACTCCACTCACTCCTCATCTCCTACAAAATCGTACAAACATCGGTCACATCCAGTACTCTCCGCCTGCTAACTCATTGCTCAGATTTTTGGTGCTGGCATCATGGCAAATAGCTATAACCTTTCGAAAGACTGCGTCATTCTGCACGCTGGTACATTTCTGGTAGACGGTAGTTTGCAAATCACCAAATTCAATCAGGGTTACTTGCTCCCTCGTTCCGAAATCGATACCATTGAGGTCTGTTTAATGATACCTTCAACACACAATCTTATGATATGTAGCTAATCCCCCCCGCAAAGAAACTCAAGAAATTAGCCAAACCACTTTTCATGCTCACAGATCCGTACAAATGGGAACTAAAACAAGAAATCATTACAAATTTCCGTCCTCACAACAACCGGCCGGTTTGGATTAATCAAAGCGATTGGACTCGACTTTGCATCACTCGGGCGTTTGATCATGTTTACGTAGCTACATTCGATAGACACCCTGACCCGCCGTTCAACTCTTTTCGTGTGTATGTTTCTGATGGCCCCTGGGTTGAACAGTATGATGTTGGGGCTTAAAATGTGGGAAGGTGTACTGGCGACTACGAGATATATATGTTCTGGGGTTCTCTTCTTTTATTGTGGGTGGGGCTTGTCTGCTGAGATAGAGATAGAAAATCTCTGAGATAGCAATCCTTGAATAAACTACTTAGGCCGCGTTGGCAAAATTATGAACGGTCCGTTCCATGAGAGTTGCAGCCGTTCGACAACGGTCACCAGTTTTACCAATGGAACGGGCGTTTGGCAAAACTGTAACCGTTCGCAATCCACGAACGGTCAGCCTGTCAGACCGTAAAACGGACGGCCGTTCTCACCAAACGGGGCCTTAACAAGAGACTCTCTCTCAATCCATACGAATGTTTTCTACATTCACATCGAAACGAACTTGCGTTTGAAAGAAAACCCCCCTTTATTGAATAACAAAAAGAAAAACAAAAAACAAAAAACTATTCATTCCTTCTTTGGGATGGCCGTCTTGTTGGCCATCCTCTTGGCCCTCCACTATCTCCCCGTCAGATCCCATATCCACGTCATAGATCAATGGTTCAACCTACTCGATACATGGCATAGACGGTGTCACCATACGACAAACAGGTGCATCTCTGTTTAGATCTTAGTAATGATTCTACCAACAGACTTCAAAGGTGAAATATTACCTTACTAGGTTTAGAAACCCGGTATCCAGAAGTAATTGGCTTCTTGCCAGTGGAGGTGGTAGTGGTAGTGGTGGAGGAAGCAGACATTGTTATCGATGTCGAAGTGGGTTTTGTTCGAGATAAAGGTTGATATCGAAAGTGGACAATAGATGGGAAGAAAAGATTCGGGGGAAAAGAAAACATTTTTATATGCCGTAATGTCGGCGAAGCTCAAATTCAATGGTGGTTGAGCCTGGTGGTATGGTGATGCGAGGCTGAATGGGAATTTGAGGTTTCGATTCATGCTGAAAGATGCGAACGAATCTCAAAGTTTGCAGGGCATTAACCCTCTGCCAAACAAATCCTTCATATAGCATCTTTAGGTCTCTCCCAACTAGAGGACACAGTTACAGTTCGACCAAGAAGACGCCTAATTCCACGTATGCCAATCCAAGACGTTAACTTCACAGCTTGTTCTCCCTCTCCCAATATTGAATCCACAACCGATACCCTAACCCTCCAATGCAAGCTTAACTCGACAGCAAACCTGTTTGACCACTTGTATCATGTTTTTCGGGGCCGGAGCTGGTGCTGATAAGGCGATTATCGAATCACGGTTGGCTGGTGAAAAGAAGTTTGCGACTGCGAGAGTGGCGTGGCTGGAGATGGGTGATAGGTATATGGAAGGGCAAATTCCTCAGATTGATCGGGGAGAGCAAAGGTGTACTTGAGCATGTTTATATGAAACTACTGTATATTGAGACAGGTGTAGTTTAATAGCATTTGGCGGAAATAGATAAAAGAATACGAAATAAGCCACAAGCTCTGGGGTATACAGTCCAAAAAATCCAAAACACTCCTCTCAATTACCAATCATCGGCATCCTCCCATGGATATCTCTTCAAGTTCGCGCAGGTCAAATGCTTATACTCCACCTCCGCATCAAGCTGCAACTTACTCCTAGTTAACCAGCCAAGACTATTTAACCACATAGTGCCCTCATACTCTTCCTCATCTTTAAGTATTTCATTAATGCGTCTATACAACGGCCCCTCCCCCTCCCCATTCGCTGCATCCACCCACAACTCCGCCAACTGCCTGGGAACTTGCATAGCCTGATTGTCTAGAACTTTATACTTCGAGTAGTGTCTCGTCGCCGCGTACTTCGCAACCTCACGGTCTACTCTCTTTCTAATCTCGGACAATAGGTAGTATTCATCCATCACTGTGACCCGGATCTTCTCTGGGAGCTTGCTACGATGCCCCCAGTACGATTCGAATTGGCCGATGAGGTGGATGAACGCGTCGTTGTACAATACTTTTGATCGAATCTTAGTGGCGACGAGGAGGACTTCGATCGGGTACTCGTCGATTTTCCCATGGCTCCGCGACCATTTAATCAACAACAGCTCTATTGCGCCAGCAACGTGTGGGAGGGCGCAGTACTGGTCTGCGACAGAAACAAGGATTTGAATGCCCGAGAGGGTTTCAAAGGAAAGGTCCGACGTGCGGTTATAGAAGATCTTGAACAGGGCGGAGTATGCCGCGCGGAGGGATTCAGCGACGTCGTTCGAAGGGGGCGCCTCCGTCATGCTGATATCTGGAATACTTAGACAGCTTTGGGAAACGTCCATCGGGTCTTCACGGATGGGATCGGTCTGCGAGAGTCTATCTGTCAGCCGGGCTCGTACACACGACACACACACGTACATACCTCCAGACGCTTCGCTACGGGCTCGAGCATACTCATTTCTGGCGCGTCCTCGTCGAGTTTGAGGCGGTAGCGATAGCGGATCCCGTCCTCGCCATCATGGGTGTTGTTTTCTTTCCACCATGTTGCGGAAAGGCCCTTGTCGAAGAAGGGGGAGTTGTGGCGGAGGTTGGTAGAGTGCAGGTGGTAGATGTCGTCGAAGACGGTGATTTCGACATCCGGTGGGAGAGAGGAGGAGGAAAATTTGATGATTGGGTTGTTGGATTGTAGGAGCGTGTGCGAGCGTGCGCGTTTGAGGGTTTTTTTGGTGGAGGAGTTGACGTCGCGGGAACGCTTTGGTGGCATCGTGTGGTGGTGAGAAGACGCGTAAAGGAGGCGGAGACGGCGATGGACGTGATGGATGGGGATATCTAAGCGGAAAGGGAATAGTGGGAGGGATATGCGCACGGTCCCCTTGATAATGGCGTAGGCGGATACATCGTTCGAATGTGTGGTAAAAAGAGTAGAAGGACATCGTGGGAAGCACGATAACAAAGTACTAAGGACGCAGTGGTTATGGACAACTAGATCCTAATAGCCATTGAATCCATCCCATCTCGTCACCAATCACTTGTATCATCCCAAGGATACCTCCCTCCGGTCTTAGCACAGGTGAAGTGGCTAAACTCCTCTCCGCGGTGCAATAGCAAGTTGCATTTCAGCATCTTCGCAATCGCTTTCGTGAATTCAACCTCATCCTCGTCATCATCCTTGTCTTCATCATCTCCCCCCTCATCACAAAGAAGCGGCGCAATCTCTCTGTAAAGGTCAACATTTACGACTCCAATAACCCTACTATTGTGATAAAGTTTCCCAATCTTTCCACCCTGCCCCTGAAGTTTCTGCTCCACATTTTCTTGTAGTCTTTTCAACCGGAAGTATTGCTCCTCAGCTTGATCTCTGGCGAAGACCGGTATCTTACCCAGCTCGGGCCGCTCCAACATCACCCCGACCATATGCACAAACGCATCGTTGTAAATCTCTTTTGAACGAATTTTTACCGCCAATTGCAGCAAATCCTCCCAGAACCAGTGGAAGCGCGCGCCGGGTGTCTTGCGTGGTCCGCGGACCCACTTCAAAAGCAGCAGTTCCACCCCAGGAGCAACAGCGCGGAGACAACAATACTAGTCCGCAAGAGTTATGACGTCGCGGTATGTCGAGAGTTCATGACACCAACGGATTGAGATCGAGGTGAAGGTGTGGTGGAGAATATTGAAGAGGAGGGAATAAGAATACTGTAGCCTTTCGAGCGCTTCCCGTCGTAACCACTGCCGAAGATTGTTCCGAAACACATCGTTCGGCGAAGAATAGGTGGAGCCACTTCCCACCACACTGCCGCCATCCTCCTCCTCCATCTCAATCTGGACCGACGCGACTTGTCAGTATTCACCGACGCCAGACAGAGCAAGCGTGACTGCGAGCGACCTCACCATTCTGTTCTTAGTGTCATCCACCATTCCCGGCGGCACGGGCTCAACCATACTGCTTTCCAAGCAATCCTCATCCAATTTCAGCTCATAGCAGTACACGATCCCATCCTTGCGATGGTGGTGCGTATTCTCGTCCTTCCACCATGTGCTGGAAAGGCTCTTGTCGAAGAACCGTGAGCATGTGCGCAGGATGGTGCTGTGGATGTGGTACACGTTCGAGAGGATTGTGATTTCGACGTCGGGAGGGAGAGAGGATTGTGTGAAGGTGATGGGTGGCATCGCGGTGGGGAAATGCGCCGTCAGAAATTACGTGTGCGTGTCGGAATGTCCGAGACTAGGCTGGATTTTGGATGGACGCGACGCCATGCTCGGGAGGCCCCGCGTGTACCCGCCCAATAGCCGACAGCCACCTGCTCTACATTTGCGACCTGTGTTTCTGTACCAAACATCATAAACTCATAATCAACATCTATCAGCAATCTTTAGACTCCCAAAAAGCAGAGATATACAGCCGCACTCGATCCTATGCAAATGCAAATGCAAAACAACAACATCAACAACACGAAAACAGAAAACCAAAGGCAATATTACACCCCTAATCCTCCTTCTCCTTCTCCGCCACCCCATCCTGCCACAACTCCGCCCTCACCGCCCGTGCTGCCTGCGGAACTCCAGGCTCACTGCGAGTCCTACTCATTTCCTCCGACGCACCCTCCACGATTTCATGTGCCGGAACCGAGCTCCTCCGTAACGCCGAGGTAGACCGTGGGCGAACTCGCGATCCCGGCTGAAGAAACCCTGTTCCTCCTCCGCCTCCATTCCCTCCCCCATTAAGACTGACGCCGCCGGGGATGTCAATCCCCAGGCCGTGTGCGGGGATAGGAGGTGGCGAGTACGGGCTGGGACGGGCAAACACCCCGGGGACAGTACGTCGACCTGGGGCGGGAGTACCGACGCCGTCCATAGCGAATATGGGGCTTTGGGATCGGGATCTAGTGATTGGCTCGCTCCACGCTTCTGACGGTGTGGTGGAGGAAGGACGGTTATAGACTCCTGCGATGGAGCGGAGAACGGGGGAGTTGGTGACATCGCGGGTTGCGCGGAAGCCAGGAGTGAATGGTCTTGTGTTGAGGGGGTCCTGAAGCTCTGCGCTTGGAGAGATGGGGTATGGGGGCATCATGATTTGTGGTGGACGGAAGGGGTATGCGGGTGTGTATGCTGGCGATGGAAGGCCAGGGATGCGACCGATTAGTGCTGGAGCGGAGGACGGGTACTGGTGGAGCTCTTGGTGATGATAGCGGCCGAGATAAGGACCGGCTCCCCTGGTGTTGTACGGGTTGTAGTGCGAGCCCGGGGGCGGGGGCGGAGGGTATGCAACAGGAACAGGCGTTGGAGATCTACCTCTGTCTCTCCCTATGTACGGGGAAGAAGTGTTGGCGGTATTGGTTGAGAAGCCTGTACTAGTCCGTCCTCTCCCAGAGCCGAACCGGTTGAACTGGGGGTTACCAAAATCTGTTGTGGCCGACCTCCCTCTTCCTCTGCGACTACCACTACTTCTGCCCGTTCCCTTTCGTGGTCCCTTTGGCGGCTCGTACCGGAACTGGAACTCCATATTGTTGACATTTTCCTTGACTTGCCGCTCCCGCTCTGCGATTTCGAGTTGGTGTTCACGATCAATGGAGTGTCGCCGCTCACTCACTGGGGATTCCATGACTGGAAACCACATCTCGACTTCGTCGTCAACTGGGGTATCGGCTTCAGGTCCGCTCGTTGTGCTGCCGCTGCCGCTGCGGATAAACATCGATATTCTCTCCTTACCTTCCTCTACAGCTTCGGGATGAGCAAGCCGCTGGATCTGAGACAGCACAGAAACCAGACGCTGAGAGGTGCCAAGTTTGTAGCGGCGGATACAGTCCTGGATATAAGTCCCATGAGTGAGGTATCGGGCGTAATCCGAAACGAGAAACTCAATTCCATCCGCCCTTTTCCCTTCTTCGGAAGGTGTGTGCTCTCGCCGGCGAGCTTCAAGGTGCTCGAAAGAGTTGCAAAATACCTCGACGGCAAGGTCACACCATTTACCCAGCTGATCTGCACTCCGCATACGCATGACGCAAACTGCTCTGGCGATTGGGTGCAACCGGAGGGTATCCACGCCACTCACACCGTCCACACCAATTTCCAATCCCCGCTCGACGATTGCGAATCGTAAACATTGTCCAATACTAACATCGACGTCTGCCCCGCGTCGGACTCCCTCCTTCGCAACCAACGACGACCGCTCCCGATGGCTGAGCGCCCTCACACCCCACCAGATCAGTTCCACCGGTACTCCCCCGCCTTCTCCTTGACCCCAGAACGACAGCACCCGGATCAATCCAGCGGCCTGTGAATACGCAGTTTCGAAACGGTCAAAAACAACGTGGAACGGTGGCAAGTGGTTTGGTTCTACAAACGGGTGCTTTTGGTGTTTCCGCAGGTATTCGGATACAGGGAGCTGCTTGTCCTTGATATAACTTGCTGCCGCGTGGATGGCTAACGGAAGACATGTCAATGCTCGACAGAGATCGGTGTATGCTGCCGAAGGCGTGCCGTTGGGGATGTGAGAGTAGTGATCCAGCATGCTCACCGCTTCATCAAGAGATGGTGGGTCGAGTGCGAGCAGGTGAGGAGAGCCGAGGCGCGCTGATCCGGCTAGAGTAGCATTGATGGAGGTGAGAATGACACTTCCAGAGGCGGTTGAGGGAATATATTTGGCAATGGTGGAGGTTTGCGAGTCCTGATCGATGTCGACGCCATCAAGAACCAGAAGCCAGTCTGAGTTGTGCGAAAACCAGGTGATCACATCATTTAACCGCTTTTGCGTCGTATCTCCTGCGGTAGTGAGAGGCTCCAGCCTAAGTTTCTCGGCAATCGAGGAGTACCAGTAATCAATAAAATCGGTAGAGAGCATTCCGGTTGTGGGAGCCCGGCAATCAATCCAGAAGAGGCCACCGGGGAAGTCTTCACGGTGGGTAAAGAAGTATTCCCGGGCAAGATGTGTTTTCCCCCCACCGGTGATGGAGGAGATGAGAACTGTACGTTTCGACGGATCTTTGAGGATTTTATCGATAGTTTCGAGCTCTTTTTCTCGTCCAACGAAGAACTTATTTTCTTGAAGAGTAGGAGGCTTGATAAAGGGTGTAGGCGCGGGGAGAAGTTTGGGGGCGTCTACAAAAATAATGGGTCAGCTACATTGGGATAAAAAACTTCATCTGAATTAAACATGCTATCTGTTACGCCGCCAACCACCCGTCGCATCCCCAGGATCGGACTCGTACTCGGAAATATCATCTGGGAGGATAATACCATCAGCACCAATCAACCGCTGCGGCTGCTGCGGCTGGCCGCCTTCTATTGCACCGAAAGGCCCGTGCCCCATCTCGATAGTCCCCATCGAAGGAGAAGGCGTTCGTCCTGGTACACATTTAGCACATCGCGCTAGGAAGGGTAGGATGGGCAACATACGCCCGTGAATAGTCCCTCGAATCCTCCAATCAATATCAAGATGTTCCTGCTGAAACATTTGTTGCCACTTCCCAGCAACGACTTGTGGTGCCTGTTCGACATAATCGCACAATACACCGGCGAGGACATTCCACCCGGGTGAGTTCTCGTCCGCAAATTTACACATGTCGCTGTGAGTAGCGTGGATGCCAGCTCTTCCGGCGTCCGGGAGGGCTTCCGGAACTGCGGAGGCGTACTCTACAATCTATCGCACCGAGTTAACATCCCATGACCACATACCACCACCACCACCACCACCACCACCACCAACAGAACACATGACTCACCACATCGCGTGTCATTCCCGGAATATGTGTTTTCAGCTCTTCCCAGAAAAAGAACATCCTAAACTGCGTCGAAAGCCCAACAAAGCTATCCGTAATATTTTGCAACGTCTCCGAATTCGTTCCGAGAGCGTGAATAAGCGCATCGTTGGAATCTACCCAGCTTTTCGTCGTCACCATTCTCACCAGCATCTCTGCCATCTTACCCCACCGCGCAAGGTTGGCGCCCATGTGTGGTGTTCCGAGGAAAATAATGCCGTACGTCGAGACTTTGATGGAGCGAAGCTCCGGGTTGTGCGAAATGTTGCAGGTGGAAGAGTAGATCAACGCGCGTTTCACGACTATCCCTCCGAGCGAGTGACAGACGAATATGATCGGACGATGGCGCTCATTCGGTTTCTACCCCCAAGTCAGCCAGGAATCCTCTACTCTCCCCCAGGCCCTCTTCAACATACACGACGAAAGTAATGCAGTTCCGAAACCAGTGTCGTAGCATGATGGTGCACCATATTCGTGCTCGCGCTCTCAAAAACCTTTCCGGGATCGCTGTCGTATCCATAGGTCAAGATTCTAGCGTTCGGAACCTCGGCGGGCAAGAGATCGCGTAGCCAGAAGACTTCTTTCTTGCGTTCGGTGGCCGGAACTGTCCATGTTCTGTAAGCATCGCCTTTGAGACCGTGGACGGCTACTATGCTGCGTAGACAGAGATGTCAGCGATCGTGGGAACAAGCCTGGGGGTGGTGGAGGGGAGAAAACATACTCGACGACGGGTATGCCTTCGGTGGGGGTGTAGACGACTTTTACGCCGATGCTGGCGTCTTTGGAGTGTACTTGTTGTTCGTTCTCGATGGAGGGGCTAGCGCTATTGCTTCCGCCAACTCCCCAAGGCTGCATGCCGCGGTTGTTAGTGAACTTGAAGCTCATTATTGTATCTTTCAGAGGCATGGAGAAGCCACACATACAGCCATATCTGTTTCTTGTTAAGTAGTAGCTCGTGATGTTGCGATGGAAAGCGGGACCTGATCACGAAAAAAGACTATGCGGGGTCAGCTGTGATACCCTCCTTTACGAACGATCAGCAGTAGGTACAGTATTTATATTCACACTACTGTATGACTGCATCTGGGGTGGCACAAACTCTGAATCGTCATTGGCTTACTCCATTCCAGCCGCAGGGTTTCTGACTCGGCGACGCAAATGCAAGTGCTTGAGAGGGCTAGGGTTGTGATTGGCTGAGGTTAACGTCAGGTACCAATCACGGTCAGAGATGCGCGTACCTAGCATCATCCTAGCATGCGCAGTGAGTGGTATACGTACGACCTTAGTAAACGTCAAAAGTTGTCATGTGGGCAGTGAGATAGAACCGTCATATTTGTCACTTATAAATCGCCATCTGTGTCCTGTCACCGACTATGTATATCGGGACCCGTCGCCCTAGGCCTGCGCGCACAATCCCTAAGGAAACTCGTTGCTGTGGTTGGTATATCTTGAAACCCGTCGACGTCAGTTTGCTGTATTCATTATGGCTCACTCGTGGCGCGATGACTGTTTTTTTTTTGTAGGGCAGCAGCAGCAAGCAGCGCGGTTTCCGACACCGACGTATACGTATAATAGCCTCTGGTTTTTCCTTTTTGTAAGGCAGCAGCAGTGAGTGTTAACACCAAGTTATTATACGCCAGAGCCGCTGTCAAAACTACTCGCTGGCTAGGAGATTTCAGCATGCACCTAAGAACTAGTGGCGCGGCGGGAACTGGATGTGCACAATTAGCAACTGACAATCAGCGCAACAGCGTATAGAGAATGATGGAAACGCACATAAGAGATGATTTGAAAGCGCTGAGCTGGAGTTACTGCGCCACATAATGGATTTTTAGCACAGCTTCTCGGTGGCGATTTTAACCGCCCGAACCTACACTACCCAATTGGATTGTACGTGTAAGTTAGCTGGTTCCTTTCTGTGCACAACTAAACTTCCTGGTGTAAATTCCAGAATATTGCTTTAGTCCTTAGGCAATGAGGGTGGAATGTAGAGTAAATAAGAGTTGAATCTGACTGGAAGATGCAAGCGTAAGGCTGAGTACAGGAATAAGAAGTAGACCGAATCCTCTCTAAGTATCGGTGGGTAGGTTTCAGTAAGCTTTGAGAAGGCTAGATAATTGCGTCGCGCCAGCAGAGTAATGATATGGATGCTCCTTGTAGAATTAGAACTCTGAGTCGTTACAGGAGCCACGGATGAATAGAGGGTGCTTTATGGTTTTTAGTGCCATACTGTTGCGAACTCTAACTAGGCCGCCCCGCTGTTGAGGTGGCTGTCCGAATACCGAGCCTGAAATTCCTCCTGCTTGTATGGAAAAATGGCATTTTTGTGCTCGGGCTAGTTTCAATATTCCTCATTGCTTCCAGTTATCACAGATGACACGTGCGCATAAAGTTGGCCCTCAGTCAACAAATAAGATCACTCCAGTGGTTGGTCTTGGTGAATATGTGCACCCAGTGTGTTCGTTTATAACAGCCAAGAAGAATTGTCGGAGAGCCGGTGCTGAGGCGCTGTACCCATTCCAACCATGACGAAGTGAATGGGCCACGGGTTTCCGCATATGCGCATCTTAAAACCAGAATTCAAAAAAATTACGATTGCAACTGTATAGAGCATATGCATGTCTAACGGAGACACTAAAGCTTGCCCAGTTATCATGGGCGTAGTATGGGGCGGAGACATTCCGGTACCATGAAGCGCTTTGAGAGAGTTGACTGAAGTAGTACAAGTTGTTGAAAAGGGCTGCTTTGCTGTAAAGAAGGGAATTGACAGTTGGGGTAGGCTGGGTGGATATAAATGTGTGTGCACATGTGATGGAGCACGCCGCGGTAGTCGACCATGTGCGGTTTCGCTTCAATGAAGTTTATTATTTGGGGCCAGTTCGCAAACATTTCCCTGTTTTCGATCTTGATCTAGTTCGTGAATGGCAAATTTTTCTTGTTAGTTCGAGAACGGGCGCGGTCGCAGATAGGACAGAACATATAATAGGTTTCTACTATCTTATATAAGAATTAAGCTGAAATATCCGAGGAAAAAAGCTAAATTGACGGGGTTTAAACCCGTGGTCAACGTTTCAAGCGCCTTGAGGTTTCGAACCCAAACGTTTAAAGCGACGCAAGGTTTTGAACCCTGGCCATGGTGTTTATTGCACCGACTTAGCCAAGCGACCAGTTGTATCGGCAACGATTTCCACCATCTTGGGCAGAACGTGAGTTGGAATCTCCGAGGAAAAAGCTGAAGTGATGGGGTTTAAACCCATGATCTGGCGTTTAGAGCACCCTGAGGTTTCGAACCCCGGTGTTTATAGCACCTGGTGTTTGTCGCACCAGCTGGTCAGCTAAGCTAAGTGATTATTTCTTGTATAGACAATGTTTTCCACGATCTTATGAAGGAGGTAAGCTGGGATCCCGAGGAAAATCCTAGCGGGTTTTAAACCCATAGAGAATCTGGCGTTTCGAGTGCCGCCAGGTTTCGAACCCCGGTTTAGAGTGTGTTTAGAGCACCTGATGTTTGCAGCACCAGCTAAGCCAAGTGATTACTCCTTATATAGACGATGATTTCCGCCATCTTGTGCGGGCGTATTTCATGTTAGGCGGTCAAAAGGTTTTGGCGGTGTGAGGACTACCGATGTAGCCCTAAATCCGCCAAAGGTTTTTGACCGACTAAGTAGGTAAGCTGGAATCTTGGAGATAGAATCCGAGCAGGTTTTAAACCTGTAGATAATATGGCGTTTTGAGCGTCGTGAGGTTTCGAACCCCGACGTTTAAAGCGTGTTTAGAGCACCTGATGTTTGCAGCACCAGTTAAGTCAAGCGGTTGGTTATTGTAACTCACTGGGCTTAAAGATTTGATGAGTAGTCATTAATCAGTGTATCAGAACATTTGATTCGTTATTGAACTGTAATCAGTCCAATTCGAAAAGATCTCAGTGTAATTGTACTGTGGAAGAAGGAAGGAGTGATCGATCGTGAACTGGACATAAAATATCACATACCGATATTCCACCAACAATGTGAAGCTCCGGAGCTTGCTTCTAAAACTGGCAATGATACCAGAAGGGGAAATATGCACAAGACGGGAAAAAGAATGAGCACCGCAGGGTTTGAACCCGTGGCCCAGCGTTTATTGCGCTATGAGATTTCAAACCTCGGTGTTTATAGCACCATATTCTGCCTGCTAAGCTAAGCTATCAGTTCCTATATAGTGAAGATTTCTACCATTCTATACAGGATTGCACGCGTTCAAGCACTATCGTGGGCACCAGAGCAGTACAGATCATAACCTAGAATCTCAGAGGAAAAGACGGAGTAAAAAAGTCATGGGTTTTCCATTGTCTGGGCGAAAAACTTACAAGCTCAGCAATGTACCTAAGTGGGCTTGGGCATCCGGACACGGAGGATAAAAGAATGAGCTCCAGGGGTTTCGAACCCTTGTGTTTACAGCACCCGGCGTTTATAACACCGGTAGATACCTGCGCCTGCCAGATCAGACACTTTTTTCCCATTAGGCGGTAGTAACCGTGACGAACTGATGCCAGCAACTCAGTCATATTCCATGAAACAGCTCAAACTAAGTAACCAATCATAGCCCAGCTTAAACTAAAACCAAACACACACCCGCCCCGCTTAGATTTTCTTTAACTGCGGGTCCAATGATCCCAATACGATCTGCCATCCCATCATCCCCTTTGGATTATCGTCCGTCTCAGACGAGGGTTCATAATCATTTGGTCCCCAGTTTATAGCCAGGTCTATCATCAACACAACCACATACGCCTTCTCCTGAACAGTCTGACTCTGCAACCACTGCGAGAGCAGCATCTGATAAACCGCTCTGCGGGCGCTATTAAGACTCGCAACGATCCAACCATGATAAATACTCGTGATCTCCCCCGCAAAGAATAGATTCCCACCGGCGGCGGGCCGCTGCAATCGTCCAAACAGCGACGAATACATCCCAGGTCCAAAGAACCCGAACGCGCCGTTCGTGAGATCGTCATGGTACCAGTTATGTACATGGTAGCTCAACACCATCTGTCGCAGTTCCGCCTCTGGGATGCTATGCATAACCGCAAGATCCGCGAGGATGACCGAGAGCGCTTCAGCGTCCGAAAGACTTCCGATCCGGGCTGCGTCCTCGCTCCAGTTGTAGCATGCGAGAAGTACTCCTGGTTCACCTTTGGGAGTATTAAGTGCGTACGAGGGGTACACGACGACGCGGGTGGGCCGGTCGGTCTTTCCCAACCCTCCCTGCGTGATCCCTTTATCATCGGCCCACCAGCGCTTGGAGAACTTGATGCCAATTTTGACGGCGGTGTCGTAGCGCAAGACCCGGAGCGCCTCGCGCTGGGAGTAGTCGAGCTCAGCGTCGTTGAGGTCCATGGTGCGCAAACAGGCGGCGGTGCACGTGGTGATGACGTGGGAGTAGTGTCTGGTCTTGGCTCCCTTAAAAGAAACCTCCATTGGCCGATTGGGGGTGGTGGTCGTGTTCGTGGTCGTGATAATGGTGGGGTGGTTACGCTTGATGGCTGTTACGCGGTGGTTGTACAGTGGCTGCTTCCCCAGGTGCTCGACCATCTTTGTGGCCATGATGTCGGCACCACCATTGACACACCACCAGAGGTTTTCCTCCTGCTCCTCTTTCTCTTCTTTGTCGTCCGCGGTGGTCTTAGTCTTCGTGTCGAGGATTGGGCAGGGATCGTCGATTGTCTGCGGACCGGCTGGCCATTTGAATTCGAGTGAGTGGAGGAGGAGGGAGGTGAATGCTTCGTCGTAGTGAGTGGTTGCACTGAGTCATGCGTCAGTGAGAATCCCGGAATTTGAAACAGTAGTGACCTTACGCATCCATAGTTTCGCACCAGTTGGTTACGTAGTATAGTTCCTTGCTGTTTATATTGTCAATATATACGACCGATACCAGCAGTGATAACGTACGGGGAATTTGGCGAGCTCTTAGGTTTACCCTCTGCATCGATCGCAAACTTCTGAGTCATGTAAGCCCTCAAAGAGGTCGCCCTTTCGTCTAAATCCATCAGCTCCTTCCATGTGGCCCTAAACGTCGCCGGATCGGCAAAGCGGTTCCTCCAGTCGTCGAAAACGTCCCCCAGTATCTTTTCGTAGCCTTTATCCACCCAACTATCCACACCATCATCAGCAAAATACAACAAGTTCATCACATCTCAGGAAAACCCACGAATCCGGTACCATGCCACCATTCGATGTCGAAACCTTAAACGCATCCTTCTTCGCCTCTCCATTCTTCACCAAGATATTATTATAATACAAGGGATTATTCGGGCCCTTGAAATAATACGGTATGAGTTTTCCCTGCTCTGGGTTTTCCGATTTATCCTTGGTGATCCCCAGGATTTCAAAGAGCTTAAACGTGCGTTGCATAATCGGGATATCCGGGAACCTCATCGCGCCGACGTCATAGTAATCGCCGGGGGTATCCGAAAACCGGTGCGTCCACACCCTTCCACCAGGTCTTCCCGATGCTTCAAGGACTTCGTAGCTGATTTTGAGGGATTTGAGGATCATCGCAGTGTATAGGCCTGCCATACCGCCGCCTACGATGCCCACATGGAATAGTTTAGGGAACGTAGGCGGGGCCTTGGGTGGGTCGGCGCCGAATCTTGGTGGAGGAGGTGCGGCAGCAGGTGGTTCGTCGAGGTCTTCAAAGCCAGGAGCGGGCTGGGTGATATCCAAGAATTGGGTAGGAGCGCCTGGGGCAGCGAAGGCTGGTGGTCCACCAGGGGCAAGACTGGGTGGACTGGGTCCACTGACGATTTGGTTGACTTTGTCGACGGAGCGCCTGACCTGCTCTTCGACTGTGAGGCGTGCGATGTTGGCGCGGAGCTCTGAGATGGAGTAAGACATGGCGTCGGGAGTCAGATTAAACGGGGTGGTGAAGATGAAGCTCTCCAATCGTCAGAGAAGGGCGGGTTAGTTGAAGTGAGTGGGTAACAGAGAGGACTTTATAGCTACAACGACACTCACGAGGAAGCATTCCCCCCTCTTACGCCCCAGATGGATATAAAGACTAGCTGTCTCAATTGTAAAAGGTAAAGTGATATCAGATGCAATTGGAGTGCAGGAGCTCTAGAGTACTCTAGCTCTATCCCCGCACGGATTAACTTCCTTTCTGGTGTCTGGGAGACATGCTTCCCCTCATTCTCAGCTCGATAGATAGTTCAAGTGAAATTCAAACTGGCCAAGCTAGTTGCAATTGAGATATCAGCTTCGCGATCCAGAAGCAAGAACCTATACTATGTGGTTAGCTCAATGTGTCGATTGGACGTGACGTTTTTCGAGTCGGCAGTCGCGTCTTTCTAATTCAGTTAGATGAAGTTGGAAGTGTTAATGTTAGCAATATATGAGCCTCAGCTGATCATCCAAAGAATACTACTCACGTATTTGTTAACTCTTGCACTAGCGGCATCGTGAATCTTAACTTTTGGAGTGTTGTAGTATCTTGCTTTTCAGCTGCAAGTAATCGGGCCGAATACGACCGCTCAACCAATGGGACGCCTAATGATTAGTCTGGTTGCGGGGTCGGGCACGGCAGATCTTCGGCCGACATCTGACAACATGCAACAAGCCTGCGGTTTTTCGCAAAATTCAGCTGAAACTCTGCCCTGAATATGCGAGGCATGGGGTCATGTTGCCAAGGTTCTCAATACATGATCTTTAGACGTCCATTTTTAAATCGCAGATATAAGGTCACACAACCTTTTAAAGGAGAGTGGTTGTACGTTCCTGTGCACCTGAACCATTTCAGAGACAATATGCTATGGACGTCTAGTTTACAATTTGCCCCGCGGCCAATTATAGATTGTTATATTTTCTCGAGCCCTGTGGACGCACCAATTCGGCCACGCACCAGTGATATTGACCATCGGTGCATGCGTTACCCGCTGGCACGGCGATGGTGATGTGAAGAGAGGAGGTTGTGTTAGGGTTAAGATCGACAGATCCGGACGGAAACCCCCGCGGGAAGTTGCATGGGCATGCGCTAGCGTTTTTGCTTGTTTTTGTTTTGAGGGCCGCATACCCCGCTGCTGGTATGTTTTCTCTCCTAGGCGCATCAACCGATACTCTGTCTTGTTGTATTGATGGCTATTATTCGTATACGTAACGGTAGTGACTAGGACTGGCCGTAAATCCTCTCCGCGTTATCCATTGACGAGTGAGGAATGGTAAATTTGCTCTCGAGGCCGTCAACGATTCGATCGACTTGCGGCAGTCCCTGCGGGGTATCACGATCTCCAAAAGTTACCACCTTGTAACCACTACCGATCGCGTGCATAACGTCGGTTATCAGATTCGGATTGTCAGGGTCAGTCTCGTTTGCGAAACTAATACAAATGCAAACTTTATGAAACGCAACCCATGATGAAATTTTCTAGGTCCCTTTGGTGGGCGGTAAGCGCCGCATCTACCCGGCAATGTGGGCCGTACTATATCCAACTCCTCATTGACAATCCAGGATCCGGATATATCTGATAGTGTCTGCAGTTCCTTGATCAACTGAACGTCCAAGCAAGGAAACAAGGACTGTGGTTCCAACTTCGTGTCTATCCTGGCGGAAATACCGCACCAGGTCTTCCCGAGATACAGCTCGAACAACCGGGCGGGACCTATGTATGTCCGCAGCGAGAGATGTTATTTACCTCTTTTCACCCAATATGACTCGTGATCGAACGTGCTGTGCCTGTTACTGTATGGGGAGAACCGTGTGTATAGACTTAGGTATAGAGAGAAGAGAGAGAGACGGAGAAAGACTTAGGGGTAATATACAAGAGAGTGGTGTGCCCTATGCCCTATCGGATGCTCCATGTAACAGTGCCACAATTGTGAGGAAACCTTATTTAGACGAACGTTGCCGAGCCAGAGATCACAGTTTCAAGCATGCAGTTGATATTGCACATTCGAGTTCCGTGGAAAGCTTGCAGTTCGTACTTCGAGTGAGAATTCCCCAACACTTCATCTATCTAGGTCTAATGAACTATGTGAAGCATGTTGCAGATTAATATTATGTTTAAAGTGGGCTTTCTGCAGTGATTCGTTGGCGCTTTCAGATCATGCGCAACTTCCTAGTGCCGGTTGTTACTACTTATAACAAAGATTTGTAAAAGTACAGCTTGTGCCTTTCGCGTATCGATATCACCCATCGCAGGGAGTTCGTTCATCCAGGCGAGATGAAATCGATCTTCATTCTTTGATCAATATATTCAGGGCGTTGGAAAAATGCACCACATATTCAGAGCTGCGGGGCAAAACCTGCAAAAAAAGGCGCTCAAAATGATGACTTCACCCAGGCTCGATCTGGGGACCTTCAGTGTGTTAGACTGACGTGATAACCAACTACACCATGAAGCCATTTGATATTACTTCGGCTAAATTAATTTAATATAAACCATTACACCTCATGCATACGGCCCAGCTGACTTGTTAGGGTGTGGGCATTAACATTAGTGTCGCTCTCTCCTCGTTTCTCGTTATCATTCTTCTCGAGCTTCATATGCACCCCAGGAGCTCCTCATATATATATATTCTGTTGTCAACAACATCCCACTGCTACGGCGATGAGCGACACTAACTACGAAACAATTCAACAACGGTAACGGAGACAATAGAGGTGTTGATGGCGGCCAGGAACGGTGGAAGATGTCCATGGCGCGAACTTAGCTACCCCACTACACCACACCATCATTTTAACAGCCGACATCCCTCCTTCCCCTTCCAATCTCTTAGAGAGTGATGGCGAAGACGACGACAACACGGACCCAGAGGAGCCGCCACGGAATGTGCGAACTCCATACAAAGATGAAGCACTAGACCTAGTGCCCAAGGAATTCCTGAACTTAGAGTAATGTGGGGGAGTATGGCAGGGTCTACAGTAGCAACAGATTTCTAGCCAGATGGGGGGGTCTGGGCGCCGGCAAGCGAGCATCTTTTGCCTTCCTTTTGCCCTCCGTAGTCTTCTACAAGATGATGGAAATCAATGCAAATATCAATGACAGATAGCTTAGCTTAACCGGTGCAATAAACACCAGCTGGTCCGGTGCTGTAAACACCGGGGTTCGAAACCTCCAAGTCGACATCAAAGGTGCTCTAAACCCCAGTACACGGGCTCAAAACCTCAAGGCGCTACAAACGCTAGACCACGGTTCCAAACCTCATGACTCTCCAAACGTCAGGTCGTCCATCAAGTGCTATAAGCACTGCGGTTCAAAACCTCATGACGCTTCAAACGCTAGACCGCCGCGGGCCCAAACCCACGGTCACTCTTTTGCTCTATCGAGGTCCAGCTTTAGTCTTGTACAAGATGGTGGAAATCAATGCAAATATTAATAGATGGCGACTTGGCTTAGCCGGTGCAATAAACACCAGGTGCTCTAAACACCGGCCGCAGGTTCGAAACCTCATAACGCTCTAAACGTCAGGCTTGAAACCTCATAGCGCTACAAACGCGAGGGGCTCCAAACCTCCCAGTGCTCACTCTTTTTCTGTGTTTTTTACCTTCGAGATCTAGCTTTGGTCTTGTACAAGATGGTGGAATCATCGCACATACAAGAACAGATGGCTTAAATTACCCGGTATATATGGTGCAACAAACACCAGGCATTGGGGTTCGAAACCTCACGGCTTCAAACCTTACGGCTTCAAACCTAACGGCACTCTAAACGTCAGGACACTCCCCGAGGCTTAAAACCTCATGACGCAACAAACGCTTGATCAAGTGTTTCAAACCTGTCACTTTTTGGCCCTGCTTTTGTCCAATGTTCCCAAGCGGCCAAACGGGCGCAGCATGATAGAACTTTGGCCGGTTTACGGGATTCTGAGATACAGCTGGTCCAGATTAAGAATTGGTGGCTTTTCACCGGGCAATTTATAAACGCTGTAAATACCAGTCGGCATTTGCAGGTAAAGCCGGACCGCTGTCGGGTTTAGAAACACTGCGCCTAACTTAGCTCATTTAAAGCCTGCAGATCGCCTATCGGTCGAACGGGCCCGCTGGCCGCACGAGAGCATCTTTTTCCTTGCCTTTGCCCTTCTTTATCTTGTACAAGATGGTGGAATCGAGACAAATATCAATAACAAATAGCTTTAGCTTAACTGGTGCAATAAACACCAGGTACTCTAAACACTGGGGTTCGAAACCTCCTAGTCATGGCGTTCGAAACGTCAGGATATGGGTTCATAACCTCGAGTTCATGGCTCAAAACCTCATGGCACTACAAATACTAAATTGCGGGTTTCAAACCTGCGGTACTTTTTTACCCTTCGAGGTCCAGCTTTCATTCTGTACAAGATGAAATCATCGCATATATCGATAACAGATAGCTTAGCTTAGCCAGTGCTACAAACACCAGCTGCAGGTGCTCTGAACACCGGGGTTTAAACTCTCATGGCTCAAAAACCCATGGCGCTACAACTGCTACAAACGGGTTTCAAACCTGCGGTGCTCACTCTTTTGACCTTCAACATGGGGAGACTTGCGCCGTCGATAACGTCGGAACGGAGGTTACGGAGAAGGATCCAATGGCGAGAGTTAAGTGAGTCACAAGAACTACAGAGTAAGATCCATCAATCTAACCCTACCACTCTTGACAGCGCAACGCGGGGACAAAGGAAAGCAAAATAATCAGCACGGCGGGTTTCGAACCTGCGCTTGGCGTTTATAGTACTAGGTTTTGTTGTATCTGGCGCTTATAGCGCTATGCTTTGGCAACCACGTACACGCTAAGCAATCAGCTCCTGTTTATTCGTTGATGTTACAGGATCATGTCTCACCTAGCTTCGAATCCTGAGATAGCTTTGGTATGCACAACTGCGCTGTGAAGAGTGACTTCCGTTGGAACGGAACCCTCGTGGAGATTGTTCTGGCGGCAACGGATGTTTTTTTGACCCATCGCCGGGGTCGTTGAATGATGGGATAACCAGCCGGCCACAGTGTGTCACCTCGCATCCTGTCCATCGATGGTCGAGAAGCTGCAGGGATTTCGCTGTATGCATGCATTGATTTCAGAGAGGCCTCGAGAAGGAAACCGCTTACACCAGAACCGTTCCCCCCCGGCCCCCACACATAAGACTAAACTAGCAAACTCCTCATTGCTTGATACAAAGGACGAGCAAGAGCTGACCGGCTAGCTTAGCTGGTGGATATGGTGCTGCAAACACAAGGTGCTACAAACACGAAGGTGCTACAAACGCCAGGGCGCAGGTTCGAAACTTGCAGGAAACAGACTCGAAACCTGGGGCGCTCACTTTTTGTTAAAGGGTAAGGAGTATGACTTTCCCCGACCTAAAACTCACCTTGGTTCACAGAGATCCTCAAGTTACAATGAAATCGTGCCGACTCCACCAACGATTCGAATATCCGTACATACGTATATCAGCTGCCATCCGTGGAGCAGGTCTCCTCCCACCCTTCCACCAACTTTAACCCCTTCTGTTATCACAAATCCCGGCAGCAATGTGACGCAAAATCATTTCTCTTTACCGCCGCTTGAGTACCGATGTCTACCCACCAGCCGGGATATAGTCAGTACTCGGGCCAAATAAAATGGTTGTCAACATATAAGCGGCCCGAATGGCCAAGGGGTAAGGCGTTGTTTTGAGGCCGGAAATGGCAAGTTAAAAGCTAACTACAAGGTTAGCTGGTAGAAAAATAATTGAAAAAAAAAACATAAGCCCAAAGGCGGATTTGAACCACCGATCTTCGCATTACAAGTGCGACGCCTTACCCCTTGGCCATTCGGGCCGCTTATATGTTGACAAACATTTTATTTGGTCGAGTACTGACTATATCCCGGCTGGTGTGAATGATGCCCACACGATCGTACTCATATGCGGAGATACGTACCGGATCGTACCTCCTTTGCATATCGTTGGCTCTCGCAACCGTTGGAATCTTTCCACCGTGCCTACAAACAAGGCGCCCTCTATGTAGCAACGTCGGTACACTCTTGGAGTTCGGTAAGGTCTCACAGTTGAATTACGGTCACCTGAGCTGTTGTATTCTGTGTCAACACTCCTCCACCACTTCTTCTCTTCATGCCATGCATCTTCGACCGCGGTCATCGAATCGATCACCGATCTGTTTACCTTCTTACCTTCTTTCCCTGATTTGGACTTTGACCGCCTATATATCGTATTGCCTTCTGAACTTCACGGCACCCGGTTCAAGGCCCTTTTCGACTTCCAGGATATCGAAGCCGCAGTAACGACATCCAAATCGTCTCTGGAACCGGTCCACACTGATACGGATGGCACAGGGAAGGCTGTGGCGAGTTGGTGAAACAGCAGCTGTGAGGACCCTAACGATTCTTCGACCTTGAGTATCATCCTTAATCGTCGACATCCACCATCGTTTGGAATGCGCATCTGTTCGTCGGGTTACTTTCGCTTGCCTAGGCTCGTGTTATTTGTGTGAGATGTCGAGCCATTTACTTACAGGCCTGGCACGGGCCCGAGCTCATCGGGGATTCTCGGATCCCTCTATCCTTTGGCAGCTCTGAACGGAAGAGACAGGTCCATACGCGAGGTACCATGCTGCCTGCTTCCCAGTAGGGCCTTCAAGATACGCCATTACTCGTAAATACGTGTGAGTGGTAGACCAATACAGCTCCAAACATCATGTATGTTGGGCAGGTACTGAAGGACGCAATTCTCTGGAGTCGTCTACAAGAGGATCACGAGCGTCCCTACGGAATTTTTGGGGCACTTAAATATCAAGACAGGCTTTACGATAGGTTTCAGACATACCTATATCATACCTTCGGCTTCGGTAGGGAACCAATTCACTCCTCCCAGCGATATTGCCGACATCAGGAAGAGAGCATTAATTGCTCTGTTGGGCAAAAAGAAATTGCTCAACCAGCTGGATGGGGGATTTTACTCTTCCTACAGACCATCCAATCAAGACTTCCTCTTATTTAGGAGTCTGAATATGTCACTCTTTAGGACGTTTATGCAACATGCATTACCTCTCACTGAGGCTCAATCGAGGTTAAGTGAAGGTATCAATAACTATATCGAGCTAAAAGATAGGTTTGCAACTGAGAATCCCCACTCAACCGGCATATCGGCGCCTCTTGATGCAGAATATTTGGATATGCTGCGGAGGCAACTTAGTCCATAGGTATGTGATGGAGCAATCCGGGGAGGTATTAGTAGTAATCTTTGCAAAGGATATCACCCTAGAAGACTTCAAGTCCCACCGAAGCTTTCCTTATGCAGCTCATATGCAAAACATTTGCCGCAATTAGGCCCTTTATAGTTATAACTTTTTCAAAGCTTGGAGTAGCATTGTTGCCTCCAACTTTGGCCATGAGTATGGACTGTCGTACCGGTAAGTGATATTTCTCTCTCCATTTTGTCGTTAAAACCCCTGGAAAGACGAGTAGGTGACGGAATTACTAAGTTCTAATGGTGAAGCTGATTCATTCATATTCAGTCGTGAATATTGCGCTGTCAGTGGGGGAGCTTGGACGGGAAACCTAGTCTGGAAGCAGCTTTCTTTGTCACCCATTATCCCTGGGTCCGGGATAACTATGATAATACATTGCAATTAGCAGTCGCCAGCCGAAAAGATGTTAACAGAGAGAAGAAATACATTGATATCATCGAATTGCAATTGGAGTAAGGAAATTTACAGGATGGGATGAAGGTTTTGGCGGGACTGTGTATCATAGTTTAGTTTGCCTGGGCGCAGAGATACTGATGGTGCAACTTTTATGACACTGTTTATCACTGGTTACAATGGCAATGAAAAATTAAGCTAGATCACATCGTGTACACTTACGTGCTATTGGGGTTGGTCAGTCAATTTATGAGCAGTAGAACAAATAAAAAACCCCCCCAGATAGATACATGTACCCAAGCAAAACCACCGAATCCCGTTCGCACCTCAAATCTTGTTCATGCTTGTCAAGAATCCCCTGTGCTACCTCGGAGGTGCTGAATAAGGACAAGAGGTAAGTGGGAGAGAAAAGTTCGCCCAGACTTCGGCGATAACATCTTCGTCAATTAGGTTGTAGTCATCTGTCGACAGAGAACAGTTGAGGGCGGAGGTCATAGTCGCTTTGCCACTATGGCCGGCATAAACCTCGGGATGTTAGACGACCTTCCGCTTGCCCATTGGGTTTTACTATAAGCGGTGATGGTCAACGGTGACTGAACGCCAGCACTGGAATCACGTCCATCAAAAAAAAAAAATAGGAAGCTGGAAGCAAGGAAATTTCAACAGCGGACCAGAGTTCACTATGATGAAGAATGAGAAATTGTGCATTGCGGTTTTTTCAGCGGGGTATTTGAGGATGAAGTAAGGAAGATTGCGTGAAGATCTAGCATGATCCACACCACGGAAACCAAAGATGTAGTTCTCGGCAAAGGTGTAGTGGAAGAATCGCTTGAGAACGTAGAAAAAGGTCTCAAATCTGCAGTTGTCATCAGTCTAGAAGGCTGTGGGTCTTCACCGGGCAACTTGCTGCGCTACCCCGGGACTAGGAAATCGGGGATGAGTTCCTCGGAAGCCTCTGCATAAACATCATCGATTCCAGAAACAGCGTCGCGACGCCAAAAGACATCATTGTATGGGCTGTTATCGTTGCGAGTGGTGCTGCTTACCAAGATTGTCACCATCGGTAAGAGCCGGGATTTGATTGACCGAGATCGACGTGACGATAACAGTTGCCTTCCAAGTCTTTGATAGTGATTCCGCGGTCATTGCTAGTATTTGAGTCAGCTTTTGTTCAAGTAAACGAGACCGACCTGAACTCACAAATCGACGGTGACCCTTTCCAATCCTTTGGACAATCGAAGCTGAACAACAGTGTCTCCCTCTGGGGCTGTCCAATGCAAAAGAGCCCGGCCGCCAGCTTGGACTTTCAGTACAAGGACTCTTCGAATTTGGAGACCTCGGTCATCCAACGATTGTAGATACGGGCTCATTGGGTTTGCGAATAGTAATAATCGGCAGGCAAACTTGTTCTGAGTCTCGCCGCAGCTTCATCAAAAGCAAGTTGCCGCTTGGTCGGATGATTTATTCAACTTGTAGACTCAGTATCGATTGCAAGAGAGAATCCCAGTAAACCGTTGTAGCAGACGGTCTGCATCTTTGCTTGCAAGCGATGACATGTAAAAACTTGTGTTGATGGGCAGAGAATTGGCCCATTCGAGCCATCTGGCTTTGTCGCTCCTCGGAATATGAATATGGACAAAACGCAAGTTCATGTTCCACAAAACCTTAGTTTGTAGTTTCTGCTCATTAGAATTTGGAGCCCCTTTAGCGTACTCCGCAAACAATATTCTGTTCTGTATGAAAGTAAGCACAGACCGAGAAGATTTGCAGGTTAGTTCAAGTCTTCAGTAATTCTTGAATCTTTACCCTGGTTTCTTGAGAAATTACAGGAAGTTTCGTGTATGCTCTCTGCCAAAGCTCTGAAAGGCTCTTTTTGGCCGACGCAAGGGTATCAAGGAGTCCAGAAGCTCGCATATCGACTTGAGCTTTGCAATCGAAAGGAGAGGAAGGAGTACGAAGTTGAAATTTTAGTAGAAGGCTGACGCAATCATACCAACGTTAACCCCATCCCTCAGCATCAGATCGAAACCAAACACCTGCCCCCGACAGCTTCAGTCCCGGCTTCTTTTGGTATGCACTTGGGATATGAGCCTCTCATACAGTGTAATGAATCGTTACGGCGGTGTCTCTGATTTCACCGGCTGCAAAGTCAGTACCTCAAACAGGCACCCCCTAGCTACCTGGCCCTCCAACTACGACAGAAACTTGTGGTATTGTACCGAGCGTACGAGATTTCGAGCGTGACGATTTCTTTCAATATCGAATGCCTAAGAGTAAGCTGAGCTATATCCGCAATAAAATCTTCGGACGGGCGTGACGTACGAACCTTGACGCTCGTTACGTATAGGAAAACGCTAGTGTGAAGGAAGGAAACCCCGGGAAGCAGAGCGATGTGTAGCATGAGAGACAATGATCAAACAGCTGTACATGAAGAGGGTTGAAACCCCGCCAATCCAATTTCAACACAAATAGATACATCTCGGGATGTCTCACTCAATGGTTCAGCTTGACTGAGGGCTAGTGGAAGCGAATGGGTGGGCAGGGCCAGACGGATGGCCGGCGGCGGCCAAAGGTAAACCTTGAGTTTGAGTTTGAGCTAAAGCCCGAGCTTGAGCTTGAGCTTAAGTTTGAGTTTGGATTGGAGCTAGAGTGGGAGGAAGTTTGGAGCGAGGAAAGGAGTATATAGGAGGAGCGGAGTGGCAGAGGTTGGGCAAGCAGCGGCTTCAGCATCAACCCACCCACCCGCACCATAGCATATATTGTGTTTTTTTTTAAGTTCTTTGTTTTCGACTCTACACCCAGTAACAGGCGTCCGGCCTAGAACGGGAGAGTCCAGGCGGAGTGGCGGCCACAGCGGTGGCCTCCACTCCTCCGAGGCGGCAACCTTGTTTATGCTTCGTTTACTGCTTCGTTTCGGTTTTTCTTTCGGTGCCCGTTTCCGTTCTGCAATGGTTTGTATATGACTGAATGTAAAAGCCCGTGTTGGAGGGATGAGCGAGCCCACTAGCACGTACATAGCGTCTCTTTGTTACTTGATGTGAGGAACGATGGCACGAGAGAGTGAGAGTTTCAAGACTGTGTGTGACGAGATGCAGTAATAAGTGTAATATATGCACGTAATAGTTGAAACAAAAGATAGAGAGAGACGGTGCAAAAAGTATAGGAAATAAAAACTACAGTACCAGGGATTCCCGCATGGTCACCCACTGCAGTACTAACCTGGCGATGTTATGCTTAGATATGGCTGAGCGGACGGGAAGCCTCGTTTTCATAACTCTATGACCGTAGTTGAAAGTAATTTGCCTGTCAAGTTGCTATTGAGTGCATGTCGACGGTTGGGGTTCTGTATCACGTGTGTTCTTGGCATTGGGAGACGTCTTGTTTTTGGGTTTTCTCTGTAGTCATACATCACACTCTAGCTTCTCAATTGATTGCTGTTTTTGCTCTATCACGACTCCTCCTGCCTTCTGTCCTTCTACTCTTCCAAACCCGGATCTCAATTCCCTAGAGGTAACTACTATTCTTTTTGTTTTTGCCACGAAAGATCCGACACTGATAGTTAATTCTGACCTCAGTTACTCGGAAGGCCTCTGGCATATCAACACGATTACCGATGGCGTTTTCGAAGTACAGTAGTCTATATCGGTCTCAGTGTCACCGTAGTCTCGATCATGGATCTTGGGCAACATCACTTCATACGTCCTTCAATTACAGAGTGGGTCCTTCAATTACAGAGTGGCCTCAGCCGGCAACAGAATTCCCACACCTGATTCTGAGCTCAAAGAAACTTCTCGGAGATCCCGGATCCGAGCATCTCTACTTCAAGCTCGACAAACGCTCAACTTTATTTAAGCTTTCACAACCAATCTCCTTTGAAACCCAATCCGCGGACGAGGCAAAAGTCTGGGAACGAGAGCAGCGCTTCACTCTGCACCAAGTACACATCGAGCAGAAACCCCCCGCCCTCACAATCACGGTCTCCATCAACACAACCCACCACGGCCCGCGCCCGCGCATTCCCATTGCCTGATACCAAGAAGCGAAACCTGTCGCCCTCGTCAGCGCCCTCTTCCAGCGCTCCCAAGATGAGGCCAGTGAACCAAAGCGGTCAGATCGGTCAGATATGGACCTCGGCCAGGCTGATCTGTGCCAAGGGCGGCTTTTAAAATCTCAATCTGACCGATCTATAGATCTGTGGATCTTGATTTTGCCGGTCTATAGAGTGCAAGGCCAGAAACCGCGCACTACCAGAATATCACAGATACCGGTAGATAGTTATGAATATCCACTGCTCCTCCTCTAAGCGCCAGATATCTGTAGTATATCCACAAACATCTGCGCCAAGATAGATATCCAGGCTTTTCTGACCATTCATCTAGCCGGTCTATGCCAAGGGCGGCTTTGCAAACGGTGGCCGGGCCGGGCCTATAGATCACCTTGCGGTCGATCTGACCGCTTAGGAACACTGGATGAGCCGAGGCAGGCTATTGCCCAGTGCTTCCAGACTGTTGCAGGAGACCTTTAGGGCAAGTGGGCAGACTCAGAGGTGCTCGTGCGACAGGCGATGAACTCGCTCTGGATAATTTCAGGGAATATCCTAACTATCCCTTCGGAGTGAACAATTACGACGAATTCTGGTCAGCTGGGCTTGAAGCATGGCCCAGTTAACCTAGCTCGGTAGTATTACGAGGACGCTATGACGAGGCTGTGAAGCCACCGTGGACGATGTGGCATCAGTCATGATTTGTGCCGCCGCAAGTGCGCGGGAACATGCCGATACTCCATTCAACTAGCTAACGCAGAGATTAAGCGAGGAATACGCCCGCAATGAATGGCTATGGAATACGCCAGAGGAGTTCCTAACTGCAGCGTATCTCCCACTGAAGATCCAAGACCTAGAAGCCATACCAACCACACAAGGGAACTGCTTGGTACTTCCGGAGAAGCTCTGGGCTATAAGGCAGAGTCAATATATACACCATGTCTTCCATGGCACACACTATACCTACACGGAATCGTAGTTGAGAAAACTATACCTCCCGGAACCGGAATATCCTGGGCGCGTTCGGACGATGAGATCGAGTATAATCGCGCCTCCGCCCTCCGACCTCTGTTTGGCTGGAAATGAACGAGAAGACTACCTTCCCCAATACGATTTCTTTGACGATCTGTATAGGTCGCCATGAGCCTGGCAAGGACATCGGTTGCTTATTATTCTGTTCACGGTTCATTGCACACTTCTTATTTCTTCGCAGTGTTCCTAACCGGTAATTTACAGATCTGTAGTCTAGTCAGATCCAGCCGGGCTCTTTGAAAGCCGCCCTTGCCATAAACCGGTCAGATGGTGGTTGCGAAAGCGTGGATATCTTATGCTGGGTGAGGGGTGTATGTTTTGGCAGGAGGAAACATTGTAGTCGGCGGCTGTTATTGGAAGATCTGGGGTTGGGGTTAATAACGACATAAAATCTACATATTATGGGCGACAGCCTTGGAGAAACACACGGTATATGCTTATAGCTATTCGATTTTCTCTTTTGAACACCAAGAGTATATATCCCAAACGCCAATTACATCCTCCCCCCCTCCGCACTAACTCATAATCAACACCCCCTCCCCCTCCTGTTTCCCAACCCCACCACATATCGCCCCCTCCCACCTCCTATACTCCCCCCTCTCCATCCGTTTCCAATGGCTTCTCACCGCCTCCCTCGCATCAAAAACATTCCCAAACCCAATACTCCTCTCCATCACCGCAAACCTCCTATCCACCTTCTCCCTCTCCTCCCCAACCGCCGCGAAACCCGCCGCAAACACGGGAAATATCAACATACTCTCTACCAAATCCCCTTCCGGAATCGTTTCTAACGCCGTTAAGATATTACTAACCGCAACGCGCACGAGAGGGTGAGAAAGGTCCTCCACCCCGCCATCGGAAACAATGAGGTGTAACCGCATAAGGGCTGCCCATTGCAGCATCACCCCCGCAGCCGTCACCTTCCCCTCCAACTCCGGATGCGACTCAACAGGCGTACACGGCGACGGCGTCCACTCCTGCAGCTGCAACTCGAGTTCGGACGCCATACGGAGGAAGGTTTGTGCAGCCAACGGAGAGGTGTAGCGGATATGTGCCACCTGCGCGAGTTGGGAGATGTCGGCGATTATTGCGAATAGCGCGTGGGAGGTTCCAAACAACGCGTGTGCTGGGAGCTCGGTGGTGGAAGAAGATACAGGGGGGAGGTAGAATTGTTGGTCTAGGAAGGCGGATTTTGAAAATGACAGAGTCGCGATGGCGTCGAAGTATGCTACCGCTGTTTTTTTTATTATTATTCTTGTTAGCCAGGAGGGGGCTCGGCGACTGCGCGGGGGGGGGGGGGGAACGGACTTTCGATAAGGAACTTCACCTCCTCCGGAAACGCGCTCGGTCCACCACGGTTATTTATTATCGTCACTGCTGCTTCAAGATGTAATGGCCACTTCCTTGACCTCCCTTCACACACCTCTTGCAAACACAGAAACAGTACCGCCGCTAACCCTTCCATCGCCGCCTCGTCGGTGCCAAGTTTTAGAAGCTGATTCGCCTGGTGTAAAGCTCGGTTCTGGTACTCTACTGCTGCGACGGAGAAGGAGCTGTGGATTCGCTTTAGGTGTGTTGCGGAGAGCCCCAAGAGGGCAGAGCGAAGCGCGGGTTGGGAAAGTGCCATGGGAACGAATAAAGAGATGAAGGCGTTGATGGAGTCGGGGACGACGGAGAGGGAGCGAGAGACGACGTGCGTGTAGTGTTGGAGGAGGTGTGTCTCTTGGGGCGTGCTGTCGGCGTAGAGGGGGAAGGTG
>MU122235.1:70150-106385 GCA_014904905.1 Wilcoxina mikolae CBS 423.85 | reverse complement strand
GTGAGCGCTGTGTCTGATGAGGAGGTGGATGCGCGACGACTCGGGGGTGGGGGGGAGCGTTGGCAGGGAAGTCCTAGGCGGGAACAGTCGCCGCAGATTGGGAGGGCTTCGTCGCATTTTTTGCGTCTGCGTTAATTGTCAGAAGTTGAAGCTGGAGGGGCTGGAGGGGGAAGAAATACCGCTGCTTACACGTTACGCAGCCAGAGCGGGTCCGTTTTGTTTTTGCGGGAGGACGTTGGGTTCGCAGGATCAAGGTTTTTGGAACGCCCCCTGGAGAGATCTCGGGTTTTTGGGAGGGGAGAATTGTTAACGGGGGTTTCTTCTTCGGTCGGCCCATTGGCTGTGCATCTTAACGTTAATATGGTAGCGCAACGGAAGCATAAGTACCTTATGAATCCTCGAAATCACACACGACAATTCCAATCCTTCAGTTCCCACCATCGTCAGCCTTCTCCCCCCCCCCCCCCCCCAAACACAACATAGAAACTCACTCGTGCATCGTGAACACTCAATATCCTCCTTCTCTTCTCTATCGCACACCTGCTTAATCGCCGCACATCGATCACAAGCTCTCAGCTTCGGCGTTGTCGTTGAACCCATAGCTGGCTGGCTGGCGGGGAAGTATGGGTAGTAACGTTAACGTTCCGTCGGGAGGTTTTGAATGGGCTATATTTGTGAGCGGAGAAGACGTTTCTTTCGTCTACTTCCTATGCGCCCCAAAGATCGAAGGGAAATCTTTCCCCCCTGCGGTTAGCCGCAAGCTACACCTTATCGATAAGACACTCTACAGATGCTTGTGTAACGCGGCGATATCCGCTGTCTTTGAATTCGCCATCATGGCAAAATCGTGGATTACTCTTCACCATGCCCCCCCCCCGCCTCTCGTCGGATGGAAGGAAAAATGTCGCCGTCGCAACCCTGCACAATAATTCCGCTGGTCCGTGCAGAAAGAAGGTTAGGACGCGAACGGGAATGATAGGCGAAGTAGATCGACGATAGAGTGGAGTGAAAATCGGGTTTTCTTGTGGCGGTGTAGGAATTCAACCTGCGATTGGGTCTTGGAGTAGAGTAGGACCGGAGTGGCGACGGGAATGTCCGTCCTTGGCGGAGAAATTTCGGACATCTGGATATCTACTCGAGTACCTGGCCAGGTTGGAGGCGGGCCTACAGACGAGCGAGCACCTGCTGTCTATCCCGCCTTCATCCCTCATCAGAAAAGGATTTTGGTTTTACCCCTGACGTCCATGAAACGGGAGCTAGAGCAGAACGAATACCAGGTACAACTCGTCAATTGGAATAGGCCGCCAATCGGGTATGGAGGTGGAAAATCCGGAAAAACTACGCGAGTAGACACCTACCTAGGTACATATCTACCTCATACCTGGTCCTTCTTAGTGGGGACAATATCACAACTTGGTCGAACTCTTGGTTGAAGGTCTTACGGCGTTTATGATCCCTTCGATTACTACCACTTACTAATTTGGCAAGCCTACTTTTGAAGAAACGACTCCCCCCGTGATATCGATCATACAAGGTATCAGTCCTCTCATTGTCGACCAGCTACGGGGGCTAGAATTAATGCCAGAAGATAATTGCAGTTTCTTGGCGGAGAAGAAATTTTCGACGTACATGGTGTTCTACCTTATAGCTGGAGTTTACCGCGCCGGTACTCTAGGGATTTCTGCTTGGGAGTCTAGTCGTCGATTTCTACCACTTGTGCGTGCTCTAGCTTTTGTATCTATACCTACCTATTTCGATATTTGAATTCGCCTAGGTAGGTACCTCCTCTCATCAGACCCGTGAAGAAACGGACGGCGGCTTGCTGTGATACTAAACCAATCATTGACAACTAGAGATTGGAATTGAGTATGGGTGGTTACGCGGGAGTGCATCATGAATTATGAATTGTGGATATGAGGTTTATGCCATCGATATCGGAGCTTCACATATATACTTACTGTATACTCTACGTACACACATACACACGTGCATCGGGTAAATATAAGTGTAATTTCTTCAAGGGCGTGGGGGTGGAATGAGCTTTTTAGCTAGCTATTTCCAAGCCTTCAGAACGATGAAATTGCTACCTAGTACTCGAGTATGGGTGCAAAAATTGGAAAACCCACGCGTGTGTCTGCAACAGTGGGGGGGAGTTCTAGGAGGCAAAAAGATGGAAAATACTACAATTCCACTATTTTTAACCAATCACACTTATTCCTTTATGTTGGACTTGTTTCGAGCTGCTTAAATTTCGTTCCAGATCGTTTTTCCGATTATTGCACCCATACCCGAGTACCTACTTACTAAACAAGTGGACTCAAAAAATTTGGGTCTAACCAGTAAATGTAGCTTAGACACTTAAAACTAGACCTCTCTTGATCGATCGGACTAAATCAATCGTCTCCATCGTTGGAAAGTTCAACTACTAAGTACTGGAGGGGGCGGAGTATCCAGGATCTAGAACGAATGGTGGTCCTTCTTGGCGGGGAAGAAATTTTGATGGACGGAGAAGGGTGCTTGCTTGGGTTTTATGCATACACAGTACAGACAATCAGGATTGAAAATGATAGCGTGGATAACTTCCGCGACTAAGAGATTTTGCTGGAGTTCGAGCAGGGTGGTTTCGGGGTTGGTTTTTTGGACATCCACTGACAAGCGTTGATGTTACATGTATATGGTTATGCCGGCACGGATTCTGGGGAATAATGTATGGTGGTTTCGCCGTTATGGAAACCAGGCTCGAAGGGGAACGGCTTTCCATAGAGGTTTGGGTTTGAAGTAGATAAAGCACAGTCACTCTGCTATTGAATCAGAATACACCGATTACGGGTGGTTACGTGGCATCGGATCACATTCCCACGATATATCTGATGGGGTATTCTCTCCCTCACGGAATTCTCGAATCCTATCCGAAATGATAGTTAGCATCAAGGTGCTTGAAGTTGGGGTGGAGTATGTCGAGAAACCCACCACATTTTCATAATTCTATCATTATCACCGTATTTAGGTCATTGAGAGTGATGATCATAGGATGTTTCACTCGGCATCACTCGGCATCAAAATGCCCACTACTTAAACAGACTTGATAGTTTGAGCTTTTGTCAAGTGAAAAGATCTTTCCTCGTGTCCAGCCTCTCCCCCGACCCTACTCTTCGCGATAAACAACATATTCCTCCTGATCTATCCCCAGCTCCGATACCACTTCCTTGTAGACCAATTTCTTGTAATCATGATTTTTCACTTTTTTGTATTGGTCCAGCCCACGAATACAGTTCCTCACAACATTGCCGTACCTTGAACCCGCTTGATCGTATATTGCATTCAGAAGCTGATCGACTATGAGGTAGCTAGTGGTTTTCATTTGTTCGAAACTTGTCGGTATATTGAAGTTCTTTTCAAGAACTTCGATTGGCTTTCCAAACCATAGCTCGATCAAAAGTATACCGAGAGAAAACAGCGCTTTGTCTGTCTGGACATGTACAACAATCCGATACAGCATTTCCATTGTGCCTGGTGCGTCGGGGTCATCCTCATACTTCCGACAGAAAAAGGGCCTATCGAGGTCTGAAACTTTGATGCATACTGATTGGCCAGTACCAGTGACAACAGGTGTCTCAACAAGAGAAAGTCTGAAGAATATATTGCGTTTTCCCCACACCTCCCCCAGCCACTTAGTGCCGTGCAGATAAACCATGGCGCAAGAAAGGCACATTACCAATTCTAGACGCTCGACAATTGTCATCGTACATGGTTCCAGAAGACTATCAAGGGATACTTTCCTCCCAGAGCCCAATGATGTCCACATAGGTAGTTGCTACGGCCCTGGTTGATCTACAAAGAGGCGCTCGCAGGTATCCGGAATATTATTTCTTTGCTCTAGTTCCCAGAACGACATAGGATGATCCGGCGACAGCCTCTTCCTAAGACTAGCAAGTTCTTCTGCAGGGACATGACTTTCTCCTGACGATAATGCTCATTTCTACCTCTAAGAGTAGACGGTCCTAACGGCACCACACTTCAGCGACTCGAATTGCGCCGACTTGGCCTTCTCGCTACCGTCAGTTAGAGGACCTATCAAAAGACACGACTCCTAATAATGAAGATGGAATACGCCGGTTTAGTCTTCGTCGTTGTTCCGCTTTGCTTAAAAGGGGTGTACGCCCTCGATGATGGAAGCCGGAAAATGATGAACTACAGACGCTCCGTTGGAGATGTGGCACGGCAGCTCGAAATTGAGAAATTGAAGTTAGAGAACACGTTCAGAAAGCTACTCGGAGGAGTAGTAACACCTCAAGAGTTGGCGATATTGCTGAGCGGCAACGGTTGGGACAACATCCGGAGAAAGCTGTCGGACCATCTTGGCGAGACGGCGCTGAGAATTTTCGAATCGCATATGCAGACACTCAGTTCAATCGTCCAAGAACTAGGCGATGAACTCGGTCTCAATGAGAACTTCCAGGTATTTATACCATAATTTTTATCAACTGGTCAACAAAGTGCACTAGTGTTTTTGACGCACCTTAAAGCCTGCATTATTAGACAAAGACACCAAATGAAAACTTTTGAAGAAAATACGGCATGTACGTCGCGAGGGAGAATATTTAGCTTCGCTCAAACGGTTCTATCAAATAAATGACGATCTTGCAAAGTTGGCTGGACAGGAAACTCGACCTCCCGAAGACCACACACGAAAACAACTGACGAGGCTCCCCAAATCTTACGTCTCCATTCGAAATTATGTAGCGCATCTCCACCAAGTTTTCCGGGAGAGATTACAAGAGGCACCTGCTTGTAAATGTATTGCTTCTTACGTTGTTAATTTGAGGCTGTAAAGGATTTCGGATGAACGAGGCCGAAAATCTGGCATATTGAAATTCACGATCCTGTTTTCCTTTGATTTAAGCGCCGTCACGATAAGTCGGCTTCCGTGGGGTTGGCGGGATACCGGACGAAGGTTGAGCCCGAGCAGAAACCCGATACCGGGATCGACACGGACATTCAGAACACCGTCTCCAGCATCCCAGGGCCTGATGACCCAGTAAATAGGGAAGAAGATTTACAGGAGATTAGAAGTAGAGGACTCCGTACCACCATATTTGGCTCGCTGCTTGAAAAGAAGCCCACAACTGGGAGAAAAAGACATGATCAGAAAGAAGAGGAAGTGCATACCCTCATTAATGCATTATAGTTAATGCGCTAGTTGATTAAGTGTTGTGTAGGGTAAAAACTGGGAAGGCAATGACGAAAACTGTCAAATTCGCGATCGCCGATTGTCAGACCGATACGGTGGAAACTCAAATACTTCGACCGCCGAGTTCGCCAACGAGATCCGGAGACTCTGTGCAAGGATTGAGACACAGTTTAGTACAACCCTCAATTACTGCCTAGGAACGCTTGATTCGGCCAGCGGTCAGTGGAAACGTATGCAGACACGCAATAAACCTCAGACTATCCAGTACATGAAAACAACAGTATCCATTAGTACGTTCCTTGAGCGTAATATACACTCGCTTGAGACACGACTAGAACTGGGTGTGCAGCTTGCATCTGCCGTAATACGACTCCATGCAACGGGGTGGTTGAGTGACAACTGAGGATGTCAGGATATCTTCTTCTTTGTTAACCAGGAGGTTTTCCGCCGGGCGCTTGACGGCACCTTATATCCAGACCCGATACTCGATAAGCCTTTTGTTCGTTGCACCTTTGGCTCTTCGGTGGAATCTACCACCTCTCGCACTCAGGTATCGCAGCGTTCGGCGTCAGAGCTTGTGGAATACGACAAATGCCTTTTTTTCACTTGCAGCAGTCCTCATAGAGCTATGGCTTGGGCGAATTTTCGAGGAATTAGAGGCTACAGATGATACTGCTTGGGAAAATGCCCGCCGCCTCGCCGGTCGCCAGGATATGGTCGATTCTGGTGACGACTATATTCGTGCTGTTGAACGCTGCCGCAGCCGGCGATGTTCGGTTTGGGATGTCCAATCCGCCCCTCGGAGCTTAGAGCACAAGGACTTCAAAAGGGAAGTGTATGCTACTGTTGTCTCAGTCTTAGAGGAGAACTACAAGGTAAGTTTTGACTATGTGTGTGGACAATGCAATATGCAATTGATGCTGATGGTGATATTAGAGGTTTGTAGATATTCACACTGTACTTGAGCCTTGATCCGCCGTATGAATATTTGGTTTGTCTGAGGCTTTAGAAGCCAGTCCGGTTATTTCTATGAGGGCGGGGGATGTGTGAAGTCATCGCCGCATTGGACGGTACTTTGTGTGTACGTCCCGCTCATGTTCAGTGTATATGGTTAGGATGAAAGAGAAACCATCTCATAAGGTCTTCGACCATACATTCCCATAACTAGCTACAGCTCTTCGCACGCTGTCATGAAATTGCAAGCTCCCGTGCCACCAAATATATCGGTCAGATTTTGATGCTTCTTAAACCATTAAAATACGACTGTATCCCCATGTTACGAGAGTTCGATATCAAGATACTATCCGTGACCATCTCATGAGCTCATGCTCAGCGTCATCGGTGTCACAATGAGCGATTCCGGAATTCCCTCTTTTCAAGCTGAAGTACTTAGGTACTCATACAGATATCACTCGGTATCGAGGATTGAACTAGAAATCAGGACTGGAGTATACACAAAGTAGTATGTCATTCTAGAGAACCCTATGGAAACTGGAGAGGAAAATCTCTAAATAGAGATAGAGTACTAGTCATCTCTCCAAATTTTCTCGAGGTCGTGGCATCGAGAGTTGTACTCGGAGGGTGCCAAAGGTCGGGCGCGCCCCATAAAATGCAGAAATTCAACACCTCCACCACAACAATAGAGAGAAATTCAAAAAGAGCAGGGAGTTAGAATAGGCCACCAGAGATGGTTCTATGAAGTTTTCTCAGAAAAATATTTGTTGTGTAGTGAATGATGAGGATCTTGGCATTTCTCGTTGTATGGGGGAAAAAAGTCGGGCGCTCTTTGCCCTGTGTTACCGCGCCCCATATACCCTTGTACCCTAGTACATGTCACAGAGCCTATCTAATCAATCGATCTTGTCAACTCTGGCCACTATACTGCATTAGGACTAGTGATCTAACATCCTCAAAATTTCAGGCATTTCTACGTTTTTCTGTATAAAGTATTTTAAGTCTTCTTTCTTCGCTGTATACACGCACAAAGTCTTCCCTTGTTTATATTGCAACATGTAATAATAATACACGTATCATCTTTTAACATGTTGTGTACAATCCAGATTCGGATCCATAGCACTCGTCATCGTCTAGCAATATTGCAATGGCTCTACAGCTGCTTCCCATCGTCGACAATCTCAAGATGCGGTATAATGTTCATCTTCCACACAAGTCTCGAACGAGCGGTTGACCGCTCAGAGAGCAAAGCGTGCCGGAGATACTCGACAAACACCAGATAGCAGTACACTCCAAATGCAGTCAAGATATGCCACCTGCTGTTATTAGGTCGATACGATTACGACATAGCGATGAGCAACTCACCATCCGTGTAGCTCCAGGATGAACCCGAAAGGCATACCTGTTATGTCCCGCAACATCCGGAGGTCATCACATCTGAGTTCATCTATGATCCAAGCGGTGGTGCCGGAGAGATAAGTAACTGCATGTACACTTAGCATCTATTTCTTCTCAGAGGCACGGTCGAAGTAGTGGTACGTACTGGATCCGATTTTCGCAATCTGCTTCATCTCAGACTTCATTCTGACATCTCCAACCCGTCGGACGAGCATAATGCATCTTGTAGCGGTTCCAAACACCATGGTAGTAAAGATAAACCGATGAAGGGTGGAATCGCTCTGGTTGGGATGGACCACCGTCAGCGCAGCCACGGCGCTGATCAATAGACCGGCAAACCAGGGCAACCACTGCTTTTTTAGGTCAATGGCGAAAACGGCGTACGTGACGGTTGCGACGGCGTAAACCATTGCCATTTCATCCACTGCCAACTTGTTAAACATAAAAACAGCACCCCTATACTATAGCGAGCATCAAGGTGCGTACGACATTCAGAGCGTGACGGTATTTTTCAATACCGAATGCCCAAGAGTGGGCTAAATCCGCAATTAAATCTCTTCGGGCAAGCCCTCCGTGACGTGTGACGTACGAACCTTGACGCTCGGTACAGTATATACGGTAGTGGCATACCCATTTGCGCGGGAAACTTCAAGGAACCATGAAACATTGTGGACCCCAGCCCAACCAGTCCCAACAGACCGTAGCTCCACAACACCACAGTGTCGCCAGTCGATGAATGCCACAGGCCATGACCCGCAAGGTAAACTATCGAGCATTACCATGATTAAAACGGCATAATTGAGCGGAGATTCTCACGGAACAGAAGATTGGAAATCGTATTGATGAACTCGGCAATATAGGGTGTTATATAATAGTCCTATCCGCCACTCAGTTAGTTTGCAGCGTAAACTAGATACTGAGGCACACATACAAGCTCGCAAAAGCTGTCGCGGGTGGAATTGTCAGCTAGCGCCGAGACTGGAGCCGCGGTGCGGGACGTAAGCCTTGCACTTACTTTATTGTCGACGTGCGGGGTTCCCATGCTGAGGACAATACGCCTTCCGGATAAGCCCAGTTCATGGTCACCGTATTGCTTGGCTGCGGGAGGTTGGTGGGGAGGTAATGTTGGAGACGCAGTGGTTGTGTGGGAACTAAAAGTACTTATCGCACACGAACTGCCACACCAGCCCCGTTCTTTACACCACGCGTCATCACGTTTTTCCCACAGCTTGGCTGTCTGATTCTATGCCTCACTAGGCAGGTGCGTTAAAGAAGGTCCGAGCTTCTCCTTACAATTTTTACTTTAAGTGGCATTTGTGTGGATAATGACAGTTTACCCAGCTCTGTGAATTACGAAAAAAGTTACAGGTAGTAAAAATCAGAAAATCTATTGCGTCAACCCATACAAATTTCTATGAGGACAAGAGTAAAGTCTTCCGATGCTTATCCCTGTACGTGCATAGGAACCGCCGACGCTAGCCGTTATTGTTCATTTGAAATTTTCTGTTTTTTTAAAAAATCTCGGTCTCTTGTCCTAAAGAAGTCAATAACCCGAGGAACTCAATTCAGTATACGTACTTTGTACGACCGAGGATATAAACTTCGTACTTTTTTAGAGTAGGAACAGCAGCAACCAACTGGGCTTCTTCTATACGAACGCATAGTAGTAGTACCTAAGAGTCCTCAAAGTTGATTAAAGTCTCAGAGTCCCATGTGTTAAGATCACGCTGTCACCCGAGTTCAGCTATTGTAAAGTTCATCAATTCCGTAACGTTATACCGGCGCGCGCCGACCTTAGATACAACCAGCTCAAGCAATGGTCGATGCCAGCTCTTTTCCTCCAACCGCTACTGGTTGCTTCTCCAAGTCCACACTTGGGCTACCTTTCTCGCCGGAAGAATCCGAGTTTTTACAGCATTCCTCATCACATCTCGGCTTAACATCCCATTCCAAGATCACTGCTATCAAACTCCCCATACCAACAAGAAAAGGAATCATCTGCCCGACACTTCCTAATACCGTACTTACTCCCGTGATGGAATTCCATAGTATCATGAGTTCGACGCTGAGGATATAAAATCCTACAATTGCCAAACTGATGAGCAGTCCAAGGAAGTCGCCCAAGTGATGTAACCACGCTGAGCGGTTGGGATCGCGACGTAAGACTCTTTCCACCCAGTCTGGGTACGGCTTTCCATACTTTAACACTCGGATGAGGAAAAATATGTCCAAAACCACCACGATAATCGTGATGATACTCGCCAGCATACGAAACCAGCCGAATAAGCTCACTTTGGCAAAGAAGAATCCATAGCCAGTGCACGGCGATAGGGTTAGTCGCTCGATACCCACGAACCAGAACCACGTCCAGTACAAGTTGAGCGCAAGGTCGGTGACCATCTTGCCGAATGGTACGAATGAGTGGCTAAGCCAGTTCCGGATTCCTGGAAAATCGTAATTATCGGGCTTCTGAAATGCTTCATCCTCAGGATTCGAGATGGATACGGAGCAGAATGTGAACAGAATTACGATCGCGGCTTCTACCACCTCGAGGTTGTTGTCGATGACAGTCATATAAACCACTTTTGCTCTGCGTCAGCCAACCAGCAATCAATAAACCCGGGATAAGGATTCCCACAAGCGACAAACATCGCAAATTGAAAGAAGCCGTTTGCGAAACTAATCCCCCGTGCTGACTCTTGCCGATAGGCACCCGATAGTGTGGTTGCGAATGCCTTTCGAATTTAGCGACACACGCGCGGCGGTATAATGGCTTTTACAGACTTGAATATAAACGCCGCATCTGATTCCCAGCCCGTACATGTCGCTGTTGCCTTGGAAGCCACATTTCTGCCCGGGCCCAGCCGGTTCAATCGATCGAGCATTAGCGACAGATATGGCGCAGACGACAATCAGAAACGCGGTGACAAGCGGCTTGTCCATCCTGTGGCGGAACGGATTTCGCTTGCTGTTCAATAGTAGGGCGGCGGGGGTAAACTCGGAAACGCTCTGGCAGAATGGCCAAGTTAGCTACAGGTAGACGGAGAATAGCACACCCTCACGCTAGTTAAAGAATAGGGAATTAGGGCTACCAATGCGAACGACAATGGCGGGGCAGGCGCAGACTGGAGTCTAACAGATATGATCTGGGAGCTCGCGCCACTTCTTTCAAGCTTGTAAGGCCTACGGCGCCGGCGATAACGGTTTCTGAAGGAAAGTGGAGCTCGAGGTGCACCGGTGCAGATGCGAGGGAGACGAGATGTCTTTGCCCAGCATTTAGAGTAACAGCGAGGATAAATACCATGGTAACTACCAGCCTCCACCAGAAGCTGTCTCAAATATGAAGTGCAGATTGGACGTGCATTTGACAACAATCACGCTCTGCTACTTGGACACTGCCGTGTTGTGATGTCTCAGCGGAAAAACGAATTTCTGCAGGTCGCGGATGTGGCGAATAGCGCGTGCATACGAACTACGGCGGTTGACGACTAGAATTCATGGGAACTGCACCACACTACAATCTGATACGTTATCTGGCTATCAAACGCCATTTTTCAGCTGCACTTAGACTTGTCCACATTCAAATTGGACTAGTGCTGCGGAGAAATGACTTACCAATGGAGGTATTCAAAAGAGCACTCGGGTTTTCATCCAATGGATTTTTTTCGATTGACATCGATTGTTACGTTTGGAGATACAGCAACATATATGAGTCAAAATTCTGTTCAAAATCTTGGCCACCCATCCTCTGCTTTATTGGGTTGTCTATCACTTCATATAACTTGGACAGCCTGATAACTAATTCTGGTCTGAGACACTCGTCCAGTATATGGGATTTCTGTTAGGTAGATTCCGATGGTGGACGAGATCGAAGGCACGGGTTCTTGGCCGGGGCGTAGGGTTTGGTTGTTCGACTCAGCATCATATTATCAAGCGCTGGTTAGATCGCATCGCAATCTATCACTCGGCCGTAGGGATCGAGTAATTGAACTCAACAGACGAAGTCCACATATATCTGCTACACCCACACCAATCATCCACGAGTTCTAGCCGAACGTTCCGAGGCAATCCACTCGCGGAAGTAGATTCGGATGCTATCGATGCCTCGAGAATTGGGTTGTTCCGGAGATTCGGGTACCCTACGAGAACCTATTGACATGTCACGTAGCTGCGTTACGCGTACATACAGGTGCAATTGTGTGTGGTTTGGCCATAGGGAAGCAGTGGAGTTTGTCTTATTGCAAACAATGGTTGCCCTGTGTCTTAGCCTCGTCACTCTAGAAATATATACAGACTGGGTTGGCTCAATCTTTGATGCGTGATAGGGCAGAGGCGTCCGAGATAATAGCACTTCAAATATCACAAATTTCAACAGGTAAAGAAAGTAAAAAATCTATCCCACATGATGGATAATGACGTCGTCATATACGTGTACAAAGTGGTTCAGTTATCCATAGGGAAAGTGAGTTCTGTATTGCATTGCTGTCCAGAGCTTTAATTATCGTCGACATCGGTGTTAATCTGGTGGTCGGCAGGTAACCTTAACTAGACTTAACTACATGTATCTCTACGTATTTTGAGAAACATTTCGAGCCACTGCATGATACGAATCTCATGGCAGAACTGCAGAGTTATGCTGTCGACTCTCGGCTCTCAGCTCTCTCGAGGTGGCTCGTCTCATGATTACCATGAGTGTATTCAAGCAGCCTCTCGGCAATCATTGGTACGCTTTGAGTAGGGGTAGCTAGCTAGAAATCTGCGGCGTGCCATACAATTGATTTCATTTATAGCTAGTTAACTGCAGCGTTTTTTTCTGTGTAACATAAAATGGTTTCATGGTGTAGTTGGTTATCACGTCAGTCTAACACACTGAAGGTCCCCAGATCGAGCCTGGGTGAAATCATTCTTTTTCGTAGTCACTCTTGTTAAATTACCAATCTTTTTAACGTCATAGATTGATGGCTCATGTGAGGGGCGTGGGATATCAATGGGATTATCCCCTTACCTTCAACAATGGAAAACAGGTGCAATCACATTCCCAATGGGAGAGATGAGTTGAGTCGCCTAGCAAGCCTACCGGCTTGTATCCCTTCATACAAGCGGAAACTAATTAGTTTCTCTTTAAACATGTCTTACGTTCTTTTTGAGCTTAGGAATTTACGCGTGTGCACGTGTACCTGTGCAGGTACCGGTACCGTGGTGCCCACTCGCGTCAACAGCTCTCATCACGTGAATTCCGCGGCGAAATTTCGAATATTTCGGTAGATAGTGATTGCTTAAGTATTACATAGGAGTGGCACCACTTGCGCTGGTGTTAGTTAGTGGTCATTATTTATGGTCAAACGCTTCCAGAACAGAACTCCTCATTGCACTCCGGGCCTCTCGGTCATAAGGATACCTCTTAACGCTTAACAACGGTGATCTCTCACCCCCTTCGGTTCTCGGGTACATATACGTACTGCAAAATATCTCTCGTCCCAAAAACCATAACGACCTTGTATTTCTCTCGACGGCGCAACTAGGCTTATATCCATGAAAATCCCTAGAATAGTGGCGAGAAAGGCGCTGGTTGACTTCACTGTGGTGCGTGTTATTCAGGGAATACGTTTCGAGCTTTCAGCTGACGTCGAAGCTACGGTGACCGTTTTTATCCAGAACATGTGATTTTCTATGAATATGAAAATGATCTTTAGTGCAAACGACTTTTCGGTTTCACAAACGCACCAGCATCCTAGCACAATTCATGCCGTCCCCCCTCCCCAACTGCACTCGAAAAATTCGACCACAATTAGGATTCGGATGTGCCTATTCCGTGCTGCGGGCTCCTGCTTGACTAGAGTATATACTGTTCGACCGTCCGCTCTCCCCTTATGGATCTATTCTGAACAATCCACCCATGTCTAATCTGGCCCAAAATCCGAACTTTCTCATCTACGGTTGCTCCTTCGTCTGCCTCTTGGTTCTTGGTCTATTCTGTGCCCTTGCTAGAAGGCTTGCCCAACTCCCGCCGTCTTCTGCGGCGGTAAAGTATGACTGAAAGGTGCAGCTACAGGGCTTATTGTGGGTGTCTCCAATTTTTGCTGTGGTAAACTTTTTGATTGACAGATCTTTAATTTTGAGCTCTGATTTTAACTTACTAATTTATAAGCAGCTCCTGTCGTTCATGCGCTTTACGCCGGACTTGAACCCCCGCCACCGTTGCATTAGTAATTGGGGTTCTCATCGGTAAAAAAAATCCCGAGCGTTTCAACTCGCGCTACTCGCAGATGGACTGTGACGTCGAAACAAGGTGTGGATCGGTCTTTCGCCATGCAGGAGTTCCAGCCGAGATGCGTGATGCATAGTGCGGATAGAGGCTTTCGGCTCACTCGGCACATATCTTTAGTGAACAAATGTCGCTGGTGTAGCTGGAGGTCAAAGACCGCCGGCAGATCTCACCTTATTCGATCAAGAGAAGGAATTGACCGGCAATTTGGAATTGAGATGGAAGGCGGAGAAGCTGCAAGAAGCGCGGCTATTTGGCACTAGATGTCCGGAGAGAATAATTCTGTCATAGAGGGCGGAGACAAAAAGTGGGGGAAGAAGCCGTCGGTTATTAGTGGGAAACTTAACCGGAGGATTTTCTTTCCATAGCCCAGGGATTTGGGTTTGACTCACCATGTTGGGGATTCTGGAAGTCAATTACCTAGATAAAACTTCATTGCTACTTTTCATGCCTTGGGGCTCTTTCAGTAATCCGCCATCTACCTCTGCCGTCTCATCTGCTTGCTCTATATGGCGATTGAAAGGCATTCCGTCGTGGACTCTGAGAAGGAGCATGGTTCCGAGTTTCGAAATGCTCTTGCTGGAGACAACTCATCAGACTCGGTGTCATCCAAGAATGAAGAGGAACCGGAGGACGTCCAAGATATGGGGTTGCAGTTGACATGTAGCTTCCGGAGTGGTGTTGGTCCTCGAGAACTGGCGCTTGAGCATCCTCCTGATGGTGGTTTGAGAGCATGGCTTCAAGGTATGTGTTGCTTTATGATACCAATCGCATCACCAGCTAAGAGAAATACCAAGTTCTGGGTGCACATCTTACAATATTTACAACATGGTATGTTCAGTGTTCCCCCCACGATTCACTAGCTAACAATAACCCTCTAGGGGTTTCATAAACGTAAATCCCAAGGCATTCCAGTTCCTCACGAGCTAACGCGCCGCCGTTCCAGAGCTTTGGTGTATTCCAAGCCTACTACGTCGACGCCCTCAATTCCCCGCCGTCCACCGTTAGCTGGATCGGAAGTATCCAGATATTTCTACTTTTCCTTCTTGGTAGCATCACGGGGCGTGCATTAGACGGAGGATTCTTCTTCGCTGTTTATCGAACCGGCTGTTTCTGTGTGATTTTGGGGGTCTTTATGACCTCTCTAGGCACACAGTATTGGCATATTTTTGTGTCACAGGGTTTACTGTGTGGGATTGGAAGCGGGATGATATTTTGTCCGTCCATCGCTTTATGCAGCACCTACTTCCAGAAGCGGAGGAGCCTGGCGCTGGGGATGTGTGCATCTGGAAGTGCTACAGGTGGAATAATCATCCCACTGATGGTGCAGAAATTGTTACCTAGAGTCGGATTTCCCTGGACAATCCGGGCTTTGGGTTTCGTGTGCTTGTTTTTGCTCATAATCTCGAACACTATCATGCGGCCGAGGTTACCGCCTCGTAAGACTGGGAGTCTTGTCGAATGGGCTGCTTTTAAAGAGCCACAGTACACGTTGTTTGCTATTGGTGGGTCCTTGTCTATGCTCTTTGTACTCTTGTGCTAACACTACACACAGGAATGTTTTTGGTGAGAACCACCTCGTGTATTGGGTATTGAACTAACAAAACAGAGCTTCCTTGGACTTTATTTTGCCTTCTTCTACGTCTCGGCCTTTGCCAAAACCCGACTCTACATGTCCCAAGATGATGCCTTTAATACGTTGATCGTAATGAACGCCGTTGGATTACCGGGGTATCTCCAGTCACCCCCGTCGCAATGGCAACGGACTAACCCAAATTGCAGACGGTTAATCCCCAACTACCTGGCCGACCGCACCTTCGGCCCTCTCAACCTCCTCGTCCCCGTCGCTCTAATGGTAGGAGCGCTGTTGCTCTGTTGGATCGCAGTTTTCAACCACACAGGACTTATAGTCTGGGCAGCATTCTACGGGGTTTTTGCGGCGGGGATACAAAGTCTCTTCCCAGCAACGTTGAGCAGTTTGACTACGGATTTGACGAAATCCGGGACTAGGTATATAACCCACCAACTTGTGCATAATAAGCATTGGCTGATGCGGTACAGATTGGGAATGGTGTTTAGCATAGTAAGTTTCGCGTGCCTCACTGGCACCCCGATCGGGGGTGCGATCATCCAGAGTCAGCTGGGTGAGTATTGGGGCGGGCAGGTGTTTGCGGGGTGCTGTGTCCTCGCAGGCGGTTGCGTCTTGGCTGGTGCGAGGATTGCAAAAACGGGTTGGGTGCTGGTTACGAGAGCGTAGATTTGCTTTTTCGTTATTATACTTGTGGGTAAAAAGCACATGAACATTGCCTTAATGGTGACACTGCATGATCATGATGGTTTGCGGGGTTTCTTGTCCTGGTTGGGTAGGTCCTTGATTCTCTTTCATCTCAATAAATACTCATCAACCTTCTATCGCCACCGGCACCCTCAATCCCCTCTCCGGAGTGATCGCCTGCCGTTTTACTCCTGTTGCAGGATACAGTCAACTATGGGTTCGCAGGGACATAATATATCTCTGCATTTTGGCCTTGCAAATTTGCGTAGAACTCAATGCCTTGTTGCTGCACCTAGTCTCGGAACCATGACAGGCCGAGAGATTACCAAAAACCCAGAAGTGACGGCCATCACAAAATGTCACTCATTTCAATAATCCAATTACATGTTAAATATTAAGGGGAGAACCGTGTGTGTAGATTAAGATACTGAGTGTAAAGAGAGAAAGAAGGAGAAAGACTCGAGATATATACAGGAGAGTAGTGTGCCTTATGCCTTACCGGATGCCCTACAGTCAGCTCCATCATCGGTCAGATCTATTTATGCAACATTACAATCCATAGAGCACCTTCTAGACAACCTGAGGTATCCAGAATCGGTATTTAATGATCCTCTCCTTCTCAGTGGTTATTCTGTAGCCGCAGCTGGGAGTGTGTTTGAGACGTCGTCGGTCTATAGCTAAATAACCCCCAGCACGGTGAACTGATAGGTATTATATATTGGCCCAAGCACATTAAAGAAGAGTTTGTCTTCAAAGCTTCACAGCAGCTTGTTCATTCGTAGCCCAACTGCGCAAAGAATTCGCCAATCACACATCTCTAGCATGGTACCATGATGCAATATACGTGTTTCCAGCTGAGCCTGAAATCCCGCCACCGAAGCCCACCCAACGATGTTGGTACTAATTGCAAAGACTATGCCAAATGGTGCGAGAGCTAGAGTCTTGCGCACGGTAAGTGTTCGGCAGGGGACGAGATACGGGACGGTTTTTGAGAAACGTCGCGGATCCCGGAACTCCGTGAGTGATGACGTATGATCGGTGGTGCAACGCTGCAACTTGAACTCGCGAATATATAGTGAACTTCACTGAATGCCCTGCAAAGAAAAGCCCCAAAGCTCCACAAGACGAAATCAAGATGTACCGGGCAGCCGACTCACTCGTCTGTGCCGTCACGTGGTGGTGGTTTAGGGTACTTGATATGTTAATTTTTTTTAGTTGGGGAGCTGACGTCTTGTAACATAATAATATATCGTTACTTCTCACATTTCCTCCACTTGTGTACTTGCAAGATCCGATGTAGTTTATTTTTTGGGCAGACCTCTCTCTAGCCCTGTGGATCACGTTGGACGGATAATTCAACAGGTTGAATACATATACATACTTAGTACTTACCTCTTGATATGTCACGGTAATACGATCGTACTTATCCAGTGTATATACCTACAATTACTTAAGAAAGGTACGTATTTGTAGCGCCGCAAGACCTCCGATCCGATTGGGGGGGGGACGCATGGCCGAGCGGTAAATGACGAGGCAAGGTTCCATACCGAGAGGAATCGTTATTATTACCTCCAATCCGATGCTTTAAAATTTCATTGCCCAGTCTCTCAGTCCCTGGAAGTTCACCACATTCAGGCTGAATAAAACATCGCCATCGGGTAGCTATTATATATAATTAGAGCGGCTCTACATATAAACCGGATATAAATACGATGTCATGAGATTCTACGGCGTACATATACTTACTAAGTAAGTATATATATGCCGCGTAGCTGTACTAGTCAGGTTGTCTCGTGGCCAGCCTCCAGTGGGTGTTGTGCACTCGTACCTCGTTTTTCCCAGTTGCTGAACGAGTATGCAAGTAAGGTAAGGGGAGAGGCCTAGACTGGAGCAAGGCTACCAATTACATCCCCTTGTCACTTTAAATTTAAAGAAAGAATATGTATATACATGTATATATTTCATGCGTTTCGAAATTTCCTCTACCAGTGATGGGCGCCCCTCGAGCGCTCACGACGGGTCCAGGCATATTGACCAAGATTACCACCTATATGTACATAGTATCTTAGGTACAGAGGTAGGCCTAGATAGATAGCGAGTATTTTTCCGCACATTAATGCACCGTACACTGCACCCATGGCGGCGGCATGTTTTGGCTCAATGATGGTACCGGTATAACCTACTTTGTAAGCAACTGAATAGCGCACTGTAACTAGAAGATCGCATTTCGGGAACCTACCCCAACGTTTTGCCCCATATGCAAATAAAAACCCGACGAAGGCCTCACCAGCACCACCTCCAAAATCGAGGATTCCACATTTTATCCATGTGTAGCGTGGGTGTTCAGTATCTACAAGCCATACCAGAAAAATCCACGAATATATTGAACCCACGATAGCACCCCCTCCCGCTGTAAGCGCCCCATAGTAAAGGGGCTGTAAGGGAGCCTCGAAGGGTGCTACAGACGAGATTGCAACAGTCACTATCAGCGGATAAAGACATAATATCAAAATGCATATGGGCAACATTGATATATCTATCGTATCCCAAGAGATTTGGCGCAACTTGAACAAACTAATACCTATCTGAAATAAAAGATATGGAAGTATTATCAATACGACCGTCCTGATGATGCCGCCGAGGACTCCTAGCAACAAAAGGTGCCTCCCTATGGGGTTTCCGGTGATACGTGCTCCAGCAGCTGCGGTCGATACTCCAGCAATAATCTCAAACGGTAGTTTGATAAAGAGTTCGATGTCGGTGAAAAAAGTAATGATACTTTTCGCACTCTCCACTATTGATTAGTACTTAGCAATTGCGCAGCACTAATTCGCACTGTGACTAGACTCACCGTACACGGGATGCGAGTACCACCGGTACTTTTTTTGCCGGGTCCTAGAGTCCGTAGTCCCGACATCAGGGTGGATAGTACTGACAGCCGGGAGAACATAACGGTGTCTACCAGACCTATCATTGGACACCACCGGTGTCCAATACCCCAACTGGCTAGGAACTCCTACAGGCTGATAAATCCGCTTTCTTGCCATTTCACCTGTAATCGTAGGGATAACAGGGGTAATGTCGTCCAGGATTTCCCGGTGATGGCGGGATAAAAAAGACGTGTTTCCGACACCTCTGGCTTCTCCCAGTGACTGAGGGAGCCCCACATTATCTTCATGTATGGTCGCCTTAATATCTTCAAATGTTTCCCGGATTGGTATAAAATATCCCCAAGGAGACGATGTGGATATAGCATAAAGATGCCCTATCAGATCAGATGTAGCTGAATCAACAAGCCATGCTCCCGACATCCCTCGCTCTATAGCTTCGTTATTCCGTAAACAATAGCATCAATTGAGGAGAGAGTCTTACCTAGCACGCGGTCTGTCGACACCATAAATGCTAACCCCATACCTGCTTTGTCTTGAAGTGATACAAGACTAGGAACGCCAGACGTCGTGCCTTTGCAGTAAACTTTACCATCCACTAGGAGGTAGATTTCCTTCCTTCCGGGAAGAGTCGTTTTTGTGACTTGGGTGCTGGTGTAAGAATTTGGCATATGCGCCTTTGGTTCATCTCCCATGTCGATTAATGCCCAATCCATTACATAACGTGGAAAGCTGCCAGCACCAGAAGAAAATGAGCTGTTTGGCAAACGACTTAGCCGAATACCTGAAGCCGCAATGATCAATGGCCTTTTAGGACTCCCGGGATTGTTGGTGGGGCTGGACGGGGCAATTCGAGCAGAATTTCCTGGATCTGAGGGGACCCCAGGGTTTTCAGATCCACCAATTGCGCCTAACCGCCACCTCATTGAGCCTGTTATTTCCTCAGGATCGGTATCAGCGCGTTCTCCGGCCGTATGATGGTTGACGCTAATTGTCTGTACTGAATTCAAGCTGCCAGTTTCATGATCACTTTCAGTATTATCGTAAAGACTGGGCGCAGATTCCCCGGGGACGACATGCAGACCATCTGTAAAAACATGGCAAACTGTAAGTCCACAGCACCGACCTCCCACTTCGACGAAGCCCCCAACCAGTGTTGCCCCAACCGGATTATCATCGAGCAACGGACAAATGCGGATGCCGCATTGATATATGTTAAGTTGGACATGAGTTGTAAGGCCACTTGAATCATTGGGCTGCTGTCGGGGTTTATCGGTCGGGCGGCCGATTAGATCCGATGGATATGTCAAGCCGCCTTTTTGGATTCGCACATCAAATTTCCGTCTATCTATGCAGCCAGTATTATCGATTGCCTTGCGCATTTTCCCGGTGCTTCTGCATGTCACCAGCACGATTGGTTTCGCATTCGACTCATTGGGCTGCCCAGAAATTGCAGGTGAGAGGATCAAGTTAAAAGTAACGCGTTCCTGCCCAGAGAAGTACTTTTGTACCATTCTGTCGAGATTCGGCGTGATATGATTGTAAAATTCTGCAGCCAAAGGGTGGCTCTGGTGTGGCATCAACTCAGGTACAGGCCGCCAACTTGATGAGTCGACGTCAATAACATCAATTGAAGTCGGGTGCGCCGTGGAAGTGGCTGCTGGCCTGATTTCTGATATACTGTCTGGATCCTCCTGGACTTCTGGCGCCAGCCCAGGAGTCTCCAGTATATGCGGCTGACCTCCGCTGTCGTTGACCGCATGTTCGGGTGCGTCCTGCGACTGGTTGCTACTTTTCGGAGGATGTCCTTGGGGCGTTTCCGTTGGTGCTTTTGTATTTGGTAAAGTGATGCAGACCTTAGGGTCGTGAGTGGGAGCGTGTATTTCAAAAAGTTTTTGCAAGGAACTAGGGATTCTGAGTTTCGTTGACCAGTTGAACATGGGCTTTCCCGGGTGATCCGTCTGTATCTCTGATATCCTCGTCTCAACGTCTGCCTTATCCGCGCGACGTCGATCTTCTAACTGTTTCCGCCGGGGTAGGACTCTCATCAACATCTCCATCAGTTCCGTGTCTGTGGTAGCTAGTACATAGCAATAAATGCTAACGTTAGCGTACTGTCGTCAGTATCTTTACACTGCATACGGATCCCACGTACAGACTACTTTCAAAATCATCCTCTGTCAGGGAGACAGTGAGAGTAAGGCGTTTGGCGAGTTTTTCTGTACCTTCAGCCGCTGGTCGTTTTGCGTCCGCGCCCCTCAGCCCCATATAAGCAACCACTCGAATCCATGTACCACCACACTGAGATTTGCTATGTATTTCTAACTATAGTTATGCCATACTTGAGTAGGTAGAGTACCTAGGGTAGGTACTTAAGTAGGTATATCAGCCCCGCTCTTGTTTTTGTTTTTTTGCGGCTGAGATTTGGATCGATCTCCGCAGCTCAGGATCCCATGAGTTGAAAATGAGACTGTGAGCTCGCCCGTTGACCGAAATTCTCATCACCGAGTTCTAGTAATCCACGGCCGCGATCGAGATCAAGCTTCCTCACCGAGGTTTGTTTTTGGAGAGAAAAAGGACGGGGCCCACAGCATCTAATACCACTCTTTTAACCGCTTCAAAACCCCAATATGGCTGCACCAGCCTCGAAAACTAGTCCAGTGGCGATTGAGCTTCCTTCCAAAAACCTCTCGGTGGAGATGACTGAACAAAATCCCAAAACGGAAGCCGATCCTTTGCATATCGATCTTTCTTCGGTACTCTCGTTGGAGGCAAAACATACCATCATAGCGACACTCTGGGACTCTTCTCTTGCACTCGTCGACTACAGCGACAACGAACATCGATTCTCGGCCTATCTGACATACTACGAACACGAGTGTCAACAAATGTCTGTTGGGGGAAGAGGGTTGCTGTTGCCGTTTTTTACACATCGACAAGTACTTGATACGATTGTTACGATTTCCACTGCGCGGAGTCAGCCTTACAACGAACTCCAAGAACTCTTAAGGGAAAAATATCCGGTATTTCAGAAGGCTTCACAAGATAACCAGAACCTCGGAATTACTCTTTGCCTGCGACTTTGGCTGATGATAAATATTCGCGATCCAACGGACGGAAACAGTGTGGCGGGAGTGCGGAAGGTTGTATGGAACAAACCAGTATCTGTGATGTCGTTCATACAAGAGACTTTGTCGAAAAACGCTGTTTCTTCGAGAGAAAATCCGGCCTCCTGCTCCAGCCATGAGTTCAATGCGTACAATTTGGACCGCATGGCGAACATCCGTATCCAATTCACAGCGAACCTCGTTGACCATCTGATCTACGACGACGATACTCATCGACTGCTGGTATTCCACTTCAACTCATTCTTAACGGCACATCTCATGCCGCTTAAGCAGAATTCAGTGTGTTTGTATGTTATCCATCTCTTTGGGTAGTATTTCCTAAGCAACAAGCTAAACTCTAGATATGCGAATTTATAGAGGTGTGTTGGACGAATCCTTCCTTCGCGAAACGCAGCAGACGTTGAATCTTATATTCCCCGCTTGGGATGCCGATTCGACCGCCTACCTACGCCGGCTGAAGAAGGAAAGTGGCGTCGACCTCGACCCGTCGTTCGGAAATGTTGCCCATATGCCATACACGTTTAGTCCCTCCAGCTTCCAATTCTACGGAACACGTTTGGAAGCCTTAAAGGAAGCACTGAGCTCCACGAAGAAAGTTTCTACTAAACAACTTTGGTTTGACAGGCGGAACAGGCAGGCCTGGTGCACGTTGTGGGTTGCTGTTGTGGTCTTTGTTTTGACAGTGATATTTGGGATTATATCAAGCGTTACAAGCATTATGCAAGTAGATATAGCGCTGAAGACTGCACGAGCTGCTGGCGTGCAAGGGCTTTGAGTTTCGAGAGACAAAGTGTACATACCTATGTTGGATGGAAATGACCGAATATGGCAGCGTTTTTCCGCCAAAATACCCCATCGCACGACCCCGTACCCCGTGTCCGTGGACAAAGTCTGAATTTTATACTTTGTCCAGTTAACACTCTTAAAACTAGATTTTATCCACAGGTTGTGGGATGGGGTACAGGGTCATGAGACGAGGCACAGCCTGTAGTTTTTGCCCGTAGTCTTCAGCACGGGGTTGTACTCTGTACCACGATGCCATCACATGATTATCCACCCATGGATAAAGTCTGAATTTCAGATTTTAGCTGGGCACCACTGGTAAAATCAGACTTTATCCACCAGGTCATAGTCTGTTGACTTCAAAAAACACAGCCTGTGGATAAAATCTAGTTTTAAGAGTGATAACCGGTCAAAGTTTAAAATTCAGACTTTGTCCACAGACACGGGGTACGGGGTCGTGCGACGGGGTATTTTGGCGGAAAAAAGGCCCCATATTCAAGAAGCAGAAAGTATTCGAGTCTGAAACTCGAGCATGTGACTCCTGTCACTATCTAATCTCATCGCTTTTACTAGTCTATCTTATCTTTTCCATCGCCCGTGCGTCTGGCCAATTACAATCATCTTGATTTTCTCTCACGATCTCTGACCGATCAGGTAGGAATCTTTCAACCCTTTCGAAATCGATACCGCTAAAGGCGCCTAACCGTAATCTCCAAAACTTGAATTTTTTTAGCGCTAGGATGCCCTATTTACGCTGCACCAGCCAGCTGAGCTCATGAGTTCTACGCAACATCACAGGTGAACGTTTATAACTTGGGACTGAAAATCGAAAAAACGTTGATGAGGCGCATGCTACTATGCACAGTGTGCATGTGGTTCCCCGTTTAACCATCAAAATTTACTCTAGAGAGCGTGAAACTTCCGAAGAGCTTTCAATTGTGGCATCTTTTTTTTGTTGACATTATTATATCACTTTTCGTCGGGTCGTTCATGCAAGACTGATTCGGATTCTTGCAAGCTTGAGGTGTTTCCTAACGACTTCCGGTTGTTATAACATTAGGAACTCTTGGGTGGGCTTTGGTTGATCGTGAGATCGAGATACTACCTCTGAAGGCTCTATATATCTAAATAAATGATTAGGCGATCAAAAATCAAAAATACTGGCGCTCATGCTCAGCTGGTGAGGTTGTTCACCAGAATTGACCAGTAGGTATTTGTTGACCGCCGAAGTATAGCTGATCATCACTCCATTCTCTAGCGTAACGAGATACCGACATATATATTGTACCTTATTAGCCGTCACATAATGATATATAATCATATAATAGCCTTGTTGTGATCGTGACTGCAACAAAGTACGTACCTAAGATGGATTGCTAGTTTCGGGAATTAGACTTGACCTCTGTAAGGTTTTTCTCTCACATATTAATACATATGTTCATAGGTATGCTATATTCGAGCCACTTCCAAAGGCTTGACGCTTTTAGTCCAAGAATTGGTGAAGTTTGAATGGATCTGGTTACGCAGAATAATAGCAAAATCGAGTGATATATGATGATGACGAACATCAGGAGCCGTTTCTGCAGCTATCATTCAGTCAATACGAGGATACACCCACTGTAGTGGAAACATTGCAGCAGATTCGAATACCAAAGCTCAAAGCTCGAAGCTCGTGGGAGAGCTATGTAAGACATGTCGACAGTGGAAGCTCTCAAAACTTTGCAAAGCTAGAGTTAAAAAGGGAGTGTGAGGCAGGCAGACTTGAGCCGATAAGTTTGGATGGTCTTTCAGTGACGTTGTAGAAAGCACTCCACTGATTGTCGATGTTCGTGCGGATTGTGTCTCGCGGAGACGGAACGGTAGTAAATTCACTTTTCCGTACCGCATCGATTACGCTGCCATGGTGTGACAATACAAAGTCGGGTCCTGCTGATACGTCAAGAAATTCATCCCAAAATCTGCGTTAGTTTTGTGCTCCGCTGGAATCACGAAGGATTCTTTTTGACAGCGTATCTCCACCAATTCTGGTCGACAAGCGGGGGTGGTTTCTAACCATCATCGTCGTCAAGGAATGATGCCTGATCATGCAGCGTTCTGTAGCTGGTAGTCTAGTCCCTCTTGCATGAGGAGACCGCTAGAATTTTCATTGAGATGTTCGTGTAGGTATTGTATGGTGATGGTGAGTGAGACCACCTGTCAGGGAAAGTATCGGCCAGAAGAGGTGCAAACAGAGGATGGTACTGTGCTCTGGATTTGACCTGAGACTTAGTGGCCCCGCACATATCTCCGAGTTGTAGGTTGAAGGCCTCAGCTCGTTAACAGGATTAGGATTACCCCTAGGGGAGCGGGAGTCAGTGTTTTTAACTCGCTTTCATAAGAATATAGGAAATGGCGTTGATATGAAGACGGAGATGAAATGAAATTTCTGAAGACAGATGACCATGGAGAGACGCCTCAACATAGGTCCATTTGGTTGTGCAAAATATCTCGAAAATACCACACAAATCCAGAGATAGATATTGAAGTTATTCTTTAGAGATTTGGTAGGTATGTCTTCGGTTGGTAGATACAGATATTGAAGCTACCTATATCAGCCCCCAAAATACGATTTTGAGAAAACACTTCGAGCTTATCCACGGAACAACCTGTGCCCACTCTGCATGAGGTATCCAGAATGGCAATATGATTTGTATTTTCAACCTCTATCTATCTCATAGGATATTTATCAAAATACATGTACATTACAGCTCGGACAGCTGAACGGGTTCTAACTCTCGGCGATGTATACTTAGAGTTGTAGTATAGACATCAGCAAATTCAATCACCTATCCTTTTTCTGTACGCACACGTAGAATTTGATAGGATAAAGCTGTTCTCAGATGGTTATCGAGGTGTCCGAGCGTTTCCAGTAGAAGTTCCAATAAATTTCTAGTACAAGCTTTCTCGGCGAACCCGATCGACTTTGAAGTCCGATTTGGTCGTAGTTTTCAGCCTTCACTTTTTTTATCTTCAGGACGAAATAACTTTATAATCTAGTTCTGTTGTTTACGTACATAATAGGCATGTATACGTATATCCCTCACGAGTCACGGCGATGACTTGATTTGACTTTGGCAGGCTCAGCTGAAGTCACTGATCGCAGCTCAGCCCTTTGCATTGTTTGTCGCCCCTTAAGCCCACAAAACGAATTTACCTTCCCCTATGTACGTTCGCCGCCCTCGGCTCCTGCGACTCTCCAACATACACCACAAACCTCGCGACTCGACTTCATGTATAACTTTGTAGTTACCCCTGCAGAATGATATTTACAGCAATTCGTTGGATGAAAAGATGGCGTCGGTTTTCCCATGCCGTTATAGCCGACTTTGGGGCCAGCCGCAATCGACTACTATTTGCTGCCTCGTAGAAGTCGATTGCGGGAGATGGATATGTGTTTGTGTAAGATGAATCCGATACCGAGCACATTCCCATGAAACCTGGTAGTCGCTTTTCGGTTGGCAGATCCCGATGCGGTTTCTTGCAAGGACGGAACGGCTGGTTTTTTTTTTTTTTTGAGACAACCAGGCATACCTCCTACTTAGTACTCTTACTTCTTTCCCCGTACTAAGTCTCAGGCGGGCTACAGCTGAAATGTAGTGCCAAGACGGAAAGTTTCTGTCAGAAATCGGGAGTCGTAGGATTCTGTATGGATTCGGAGTACGGGGCAATGAGCTATGAGCTATAGCGCTATGCCTAAGAGATAAAGTCGGGTCCTTATGCGGGAAGGTTATCACACTAAATCACTCGTAGTTACCGACTGAAATTACGCATCCATGATTTGCCTAGCGGGAAGGGCGTGAGACTGCGCGCTGCGTGGGCATGAGAAGCGAAGGCGCAAGCGCGAGTACATGTGCACTTTTGCAACAAAGCAATTTGTGCCTCCAACAGAAATGTTAATGTAGGAAATTCAGGGGTAGTTTTCTTGCTTCGAAGAGGGCATGTACATACATGTAAAACAGAGTACTAGTTAGACATGAGACTGTGTCTTTCTTTGTACGTCCATTCAAGATAAGTTCAAGTTCCTCTTCCGTCAGATGCATCGTGGCCGGCGGGAAGTCCCATATTTCCGCGGGCACATTGACACCTCGGAAGTTAATGAATTGGATGCCCACCACAGATCATACTTGATCGCTCGATATCTTCAGCTCGCTTAATTTTGTCGTACCAGCAGGCGCTGTGTTGTCATTCACGCTAAGTTCGACCCTCCAGGCGCATAAGCTCGAAACCAATGATCAGGCGCAGTGAACTTATTCCTTGTTGGATGGGCCTAAGGGGGGTTTGTTGAGTGTAGAGAGGGTTTTCTGTCTTGGTGTACATTAGATCCTCTTACGGATGAAGGGATAAACGCTCTAAAGTCCATTGTTTGCTGTACTGTACTCTACAGTGCATTAATTGGTGAATGCCAAACTAACGATCTCGGGTTAAAACTGCACTAAACAATCAAGACTCTACGATTTAGAGTACTCCGTTAAGCATATTACCCCGCACATTTCTCCAGAATTCAGCCTTAACCCAAGGCTTAGGGTCTTGTAGATACGTAGATCAAGAATCTAGAAGTATTCGCCCAGAATACTATCTTCTACTTCATCATGGCTTGTGATAAATCCTTGCGTATTTGAGCGTTGCCAATTCAATTCGCCATTGTCTAGACCTTTGAAGCTGCGTGGCAGCCTGAGTCCTGGACATGTGATGCAATAGGTGGATTGTTACTATAATAATACCTCGGGTCGGGTAGGTAGACTAGAATATTCGAGTATTCGTAGAGCTGTACATTGCTCAAGTCAACCATTCTTCCTGCCATTCATGCGCCGGAAGGTTTGTTGCATTTCACATGAGAACTTTTCGAGTTTCATGGATATAACAACTACTCCAGCTCAACTAGCGTACGTACACACGTGGGTTCAACGATCCCCGGAGTTCCGGAAAGCACTAATTATAAAAGTATTCTGAAGTAGAACCATGGATGATATGATCAACAGCACAGAGTGATAATGTAATTGTGTCGATCGCTGCATGTCTAAGAAACAATAGATTGTAGATACCCGATTGCCAGGGTTCGAGGCGATATACCACGACCATTGACCTGAAGACTATACTGAAAAGCTTGAATTGTCCATCAAGCTATGGAATTGGGGGATATGCCAACACGAGCATGTGTACTGTACTCCTTGATCACTGCCGTGGCTGACATCAGAAAAAATCCTCACCATTTCTGATACAGATTTTTGTATGAGAGGTCTTACTCCTATTCGTTACACGTTCAGGGATCCTACACCGTACCTGCAGGAAGGGCAAGCTAAGCGATCCCGGGGTGAAACATCACCACTTGTGGACGGCCCGCACAACTTGGTGGTCCCAAGGCTGAAGTTTACCGAGTGGGGTGAGTTCTCGGAGTATAAACGGCTCAAAATGTGGAGATTGCGACCAACAAGAGGTACACGGAAAAACTCAGAGAAAAACGCAAGAAGCAGGAGACGAAACGCATGTCTGCGGGTAGCTTATTTGAGCATTACCTACAATTCCCATTTACAAGGCCATGTAGAATTGAGATTCGACTTTTCTTGGAGATGGTCGGTGGGATTAAACCAATTCGGTGGCAATAAATGGCTACTAGTATCGGCTGCAACTTAACAAAGATGAAGTCTCCAACGATCAATGATATCAACCACTTCCGGTTTCGGCTTGGATCAAGATCAACAGCCAAAGATCTAGAATTGATCCTCGGATCATTCCGCAAAAACGAAAATCTGGTTGAACCAATCGCAATGCTTGGGTTTCAAAGATTTCGGTTCCTGCAGTCTCGGTCGTCGCCGTCTGCAACGTGACTATAGCATGTAGGTAAAAGAAGAAGCATGCACGTTCGGCACGCGTAGAGTTGATGACGTTCAGCCTCACACGTTGAGAAGGAATGGGATTGGTGTGAATCAGGGGAGGCAGGACAGGGGAAAGTTCACAACTCAACCACGGCCGCGCGCGAAGCGTGGCTCTTTTCCATACCAACAACCATACCGAATGAGTGGAAATTTAAGATGACGAGCGGGTAGGCCAGAAAAGCAAAACCATTCGGGGCTGAGAAAACCCATACCTCTAGGTAACGGGCGGATCAACACCGGCATGACCATGTTCACTCTGGAAGGGAGCCGTGCACTTGGTATCCCCCACGTTTGTCTCGTGCTAGCGATTTCATCGGCATCTCGTCCAATCGTGAGCTAGGTTTACCAAGCTAAGCCCCGCCGAACCGACAATCCTTTAGGCCTTCTCCCATCCCTGTTCTTGGCAACTTCTTCTACAGCAATACCAACATGATCTATTTTGGCCATCAGGTCGGATGTCTCAATCTTGGTTCTTGGACTGAGATCTAAACGCGACACTTCGGTGTATGTCTAGTATGGGGGGAAAATCCCTATATAAATCCCGAGGTCCTGCCAACCTTTTTGCTCCTCACCACCGCCAACTTAGTCACTCTTTACCTGCTTGTGTTGTGCTCGACCTTCGTTCGGAACGTTCATTAATCTTTTTCATTCATTCATTCCTTAGACACAAGAAGTATGTTTTCAAAGCGGTGGACGTCGATCCTGCTCCTGAGCTTGGGGCTCCTCCAACTCGCATCCTCTCACTCGATGGACTCATGGAAACGCAGCCCTCACCCTCATGCTCATGCAAACCCTCATGCAAACCCTCACGCAAACCCTCATGCATTTGCAGATATGGCAAAGGAGATGGGGGCCCCCATGCTAAAGAGAGCTACCCCGGAAGTCAGGCGCGCCAGGGCCATCAAACGTGCCGTCCAGCAGCAGTACCAGTCAAGAAACCCTGTCTGCAAGAAGTGGTATAGGATTCGTGACTATATCCTGGACAATATCTACAATAGTATGTTGGACTCGGTTCCCAGAAGTATGCAGAAAACGATTGTTGGCTAACCTGGTATTCTGGTAAACAGATGAATGCGGTGATGCAGCTCGTGCCGCCACTCGTTTGGCTTTCCATGACGCTGGAACTTTCTCGCTCCGCAGGCAGCGTTTGGGACTCACTAACGGTGGAGCTGACGGATCCATGCTCAGCGATCGCTACGAGGTGAACCGAAAGGAGAACAACGGCTTGCAGCCAATTGTTAGGGCGTTGCGGCCACTCGCAAGGCGGTTCCGTGTGTCCAACGGTGATATCTTGCACGTAAGCTCTCCCGTTCTCTGCACATCGTTACCAACATACTCATTGTCTCCAGGTTGCTGGTGTCCTCGCTGTCGTCATCTGCCCTGGTGGTCCCTCGATTGAGACGTGGGTCGGCCGCCGTGAGGCTAGGAACCCATCCCCCCGTGGATTGCTTCCCGATGTCAACGATGCAGTCCCCAAGATGGTTGCACGCTTTGCCGATATGGGATTGTCCGTTACCGACTTCATCGCTTTGATCGGTGCTCACACGACCGCCACCCAGCAATTTGTTGACCCTGAACGTGCCGGAGAGTCCCAGGACTCCACCCCTGAAATCTGGGATGTTAAGTTCTACGGTGAAACCTTTAACGACACCACTCCCGACGGTCAGTTATAAATCGCACCTCCATTCTCCTTGTATCCTAATAGACTGACTTGTCTCCAGGTGTCTTCAAATTTGCCTCCGATGTTAAATTGGCTCACCACTCTATCACCTCCGCCCAATTCAAGGATTTCATTGACGAACAAGACGACTGGGACAAGGCTTATGCCATTGCCCACGAGAAAATGAGCCTTCTCGGTCAGAACAAGAGATACATGACACGCTGCACAGAGATTCTGCCACCTCACATTGATCTCGGCGCTTCGTTCATCGACAAGGACGGTGACAATGGAGCGGCGCATCCCGAGGTTCCAGTGGGTGCCGGACCTGCCGTTGCCGATGTTCCTGTTGTGGGTAAGGTCGAGGTACCTCCCGCGCCAAATGCTGTTCCTGAGGTCAAGCCCCCGACCGCGCCAAATGCTGTTCCTGAGGTCAAGCCCCCGACCGGACCTGCTGGTGATGTTGTTCCTGAGGTTGCAGCTCCTGGCAACTAATGAGACCACTCATACTCCCTCTATGTCGATCGTAACAAACTCCGAGTCCATGAAGTTTAGAGGATACTGAGGGATACGAGTGATAGAACATTTTTCTTTTGCTTTTTTGGAAGGATATGATTGGGTCGGGCGCGGGTTGTTTTTCAGTTGACCGGTAATTTTAATATGTAATAGGTACTTGCTTAAGTCCCTTAGCTAGGGCGTCATTCGGCGTCGTTCGTTCGTTTTTAGGAGGATGGCAAATTCGAAGACAAGTTGGAATATGTACAGTACCTCTGGTGTGAGAAAGGCGTTGAGGCGACAAAAATATTTGTTCAAATAAAACAGCGTGTCAGCGATTTCTGCATATGCATCGTGGTGTGACGTTCAACAGTATCAAAAAAGTAAAAAAATACTCTCAGCACTTAATTTGAGCATATGCACTCCTCACAGTTACTTATGCAGGAACACCCGCAGCCCCCACATATCCAAGATTTTCCCCTTGATACCGATAGGGGAGTGTTGAGCGCAATACACACTCCTCTTACCAAAACAACAAGACCGATATCGATATTGATGGGGGTCCGGGGCTGAGTAGCCAAGAGATACATGGTTAAGTTGTGCGATGATAGGTATAGGTAGATCTATATATGCACGTAGATTGAAGAGAATATATTAATCTCAGTATAAAAGCAACATGCAGTTTACCGTAGAGTGGAATCAGCAGGCCAAGGGAGTTCACAATGGTGTGATGTTTTCTTGAGGGTCAATTCAGTACTGCCTTTGTAGCTATCTATCTACGTCCGCATAGGACTATTTGTCTCTATCAGATCGATGAAACTACTAGAGCGAGTGATTACTTGTGCAGACGGATATCGAACCTACGATAATAACAGGGGCGCTCACACTTCTCGATGCCAGAGATTTGTCTCCCCCGGACGCGGGCAGATTTTCGTCCGGACAAGGTATTTAAACTTTGAACGTTGGAACTAGTCTTTACCGGCTCTCATTGGTGCGGACGCCCTACCGAACCGCTGATTGCGAACCGATGGTGTCGGCAATCATAACAGGGCGATCTTGCCAGCTAGAGATCAACAGGAGTATGTTACCTTACCTCGTCACTGACATTTCGGCCTCTTCCGGGAACCAAGTCAGTGAGTGAGACATCTGCTAGCTATAGCTCGGGCATGATCGTCATCGGATCCACGGCATATAGAGTATTCCATTATATGTGAACTCACTGGTCCGTCCGGTTCGCGATATTTTGTCCCGTTTTAACCCAACGGAAGTTCGAACCACTATGCACACGGATCGTGTGTACATATCGGTCGGAGAACAATGCAATAAACCGTTGCGAATGACCATGATTATGATGTAACCCGTGATGTTCAATGTGATGATATCTAATTACAGTTACACATCCATGCCGGAGATCTGCATTTCGTCCACACAAATGGAAGGTCGTTTGTGGGGGGGTTCTCGGAGCAAGGCTTTAGAACTGGCTAGATACAACCCTAAATAAACCCCAATCAACGAAACCCGGTAACACAACTGGAGAAGCCGATTAGACGCTCATCCAAAAATATGGTGCGAAGCTTCCACGCAGCGGGAATAAAGCGTCTGATCGAGACTAGGCTAGCCTCATCGTTTACAATTAGAAAACTTCACGAGACAAGATAGTCGGACATCGGACACGCCAGCCATTCGGAGGGCTTTTTCAGTAACAACTGCGCTTTCCCGCTGATTTTCTTGTTTGTTTTCTTGTTTTGACCAATCACACATGACGATTAATCGACTTTCCTCCGCTCCACTCATATGAGATGTCTGAGTGCACATGAATTACGATGGGTGTACCAGTGTTCGGGGAAGCTTCCTAATTTTTATTGAGATCCTCTGCCCGTTTCTGACACAGTTCTGGATAAGAACCCGCCGCATATCCTTGTAATAACCACCAACGCAGTCATGACATTGGCTTCTATCCTGTCCAGCATCTCCGAGCTCCCAACTCTCCAAATATCCACCACATCGGCGTTACTAGGTCTCCTCTCCCATTGGATCTACTTTATTCATGGCGAACACGATACTCGGGTTTGGAATTTCTTCGTCGCGCTTATTGGAACTCCGATGGCTCTGGTTACCCTCTTCTACCTGGGTACCGACAAATCGCTGGAAGATGCTGGCTATATCATTTTTGTTTCCATGGGGTCCTATGTCGTGGCCCTTGTAGGGAGTATGACAGCGTACAGACTCTGGTTTCACCGATGTATGTCGAATCTTACCATATCGAGTGATAATTAATGATAAACATCCATGCAGTATCTCACTTCCCTGGCCCTTTTGCGGCAAGAATAACAAACCTCTACCACCCCTACGCATACATGAGGTGTAGGGGGAAGTACTTCCGTCTTCAAAAGTCATGGTTCGAAAAATACGGCGACATCGTGCGCACTGGTATCTCTCCCCCACCCGTTGGTCACTTCACGCTCATCCCCTGCAGGTCCAAATGAGTTAATCATAAACGACCCATCTGCCATTCCCGCGCTCGCGAAGGCATCAAAAGGCAGTTGGTATCTCATTGGCCACAACATGCAATCCGTTCAACTCGTTCGTGACATCGTTACCCACAGCATCCGCCGGCGTGTATGGGACAAGGCGCTTTCCCCCAAAGCGGTGGAATCTTACCTTCCCCGGATCCGTGAGCACACTGCGCTTCTCGTCTCTGCACTCGCGGGGGAAACAAACATTACCGAGTTTTTGGGCTACTATGCGTTCGACGTGATGGGCGCCATCAGCTACGGGCGCTCCTTCAGCATGCTGGAAAAAGCGGGAAAAGACGGTAGCGACTACTATATGAAGATGACGCATAAAAGCATGCGGATACTTGGGATGCTTGGGCATACTCCGTGGACTGTGTTGCTGCTCGAGAAGCTCGGTGCGGCTGGGAAGGAGCATATTCGGTTCATGAAGTGGTGTAGTGAAATTGCGGAAGAGCGACAGAAGCGGGGAGGAGAAGGGGATCTGTTTCAGGTGTTGATGGAGGCCGAACCGCAGAATTTCGGAGTTCATCATGTCCCACTACATGGGGACTCGAGGACCGCGGTTGTGGCTGGAAGGTATGTTTTGTACTGTGTGTGAGTGGATACGTGGCGGGGAGCTACGGAACTGATTTGGAAGTGATACCACGGCGTCTACGCTCATAGCACTGTTTACACACCTTGCAGCGTCCCCCGAGATATTAAATAAGCTCCAGCGCGATTTCGACGCCAACGACACAAACTCAGAGTACCTGGAAGCTTGCATCTCTGAAGCGCTGCGCCTGAATCCTGCTGTTCCGAGTGGAGTCCCACGGACAACTCCAACAGAGGGGATTATGCTAGATAATGGCACTCGCATTCCGGGTGGAATAAACATCCTCCTCCCACTATATGCGACAATGAGGGATCCTCGATGGTTCGATTCGCCGAATGAGTTCAAACCAGAGAGGGTGAGGGCATGGTTTTCTTGTGGGGAGTAGAGAAGCTGACCACTGAGGTTGTAGTGGATTGATCCCAACCCAGAGGAGCTGGCCCGAATGAATGCAGCGTTCCATCCGTTCTGGGTGGGGAGATATCAATGCGCCGGAAAGGTACTGGCCATGACGCAACTCAAAATTGTTACCACGGCGGTCGTAAAAAGATATTCGTTTTGCCTGAAGGAGGGGCTAACGGCTGAGAAGGTGAGATTGTAATCTTGCTGGTATACAGAACGCTAACGATGGGTTAGGCGATGGATGGGTGCTTGGATACGTTTACGATGGAGATGGGGCCTGTTTGGTGCGTTTTCACGGAGAGGGAAAAGACGTAGGAAGCCGAACAGTTTCTACCGACCAGCGTCTGAACTCTGAGAATATATATGGCGGATCAGAGAAAATATTTATACTGCATATTGTGGACCATCTGATACTGTGATGTCATAAACTTTATTGGTGATCTCGGGCGTCTCCCCAATGGTACATAACTATCATTCCGTCGAGAGTTGCGATTCTAAGTCGCAGATTGAAACTGCTGTCAAACACGCATGCGCAGCCAGTGTGCACTCAAGTATTAATGGGAATTCAAAAACCCACCATAGGGCTGTAGTCTTGCACCAACGAACAGCGACCATAAGGTGAGTCAGAATCCGCACTTTTATATATTCTCTTGGCCGCCTACTTCTGAAGCCTTTCCGCGGGAGGCCGAAGCGACAGATTGATTACCAATACGAACGACGTCGGCGGCGGCCAATCGGAAGCGACAGCGGGGACGGATATGCCCGTTCAATCATCTCGCATGCTACCTGATTGGCCTCCAATATCCCCGCAGAGATCCCATCGGAGAATGGCCATGTCGATACGAGGCGATGTCGTCAAGCCTCTGTATATCGGACTTGGACGCGGGGTTGTTGATCGAAGAGAGTGAGAACGGGTGCGTGAGTCATAAGAACCAGATCTAGATTCACTTAAACTTCACTCTCCTTATTCTTCCCTAGCTTTTCATATCAAAACCTCGCTTTCAAAATGTCGTCGCTGTCGTCCAGCGCTTCCTCTTCTACCGGGATAGCTACGCACTTCGGAGGCTGCCTCTGCACCCTCGTCCGCTATCGGATCCTTCTCCCGAACGAGTCACCGATGACTCTGGGTCGCTGGTACGCATTCTTAAGTTTCGAGTGGAAGGAAGATATTTGATATCTGCAGCTCCTGTGTGCATTGTCGCAAGGCCGTTTCCTCTAAGCAAGCAATCTGGATCACTATCCCCAGCGCGGCAATATCGTGGGCTACACGGCAGCAAGAAGTATCGGCGGATCAGCCACCGGGATATCCTCAAATTGGTAGCGGCAATGCCCAGCAGAATGAGCAGCGCTCGATTCCTTGGCCGTATAAAGAGTTCAGAGACCAGAGCGGGATGGTGAGGGGGTTCTGTGAGTGGTGTGGAGGCGGAGTTTTGACGAGGAAGGACGGGGAAAGTGTGGTGAGAATTGCGGCGGGGAGTTTGGATGTGCCAAAGGTGTTGGAAGGTGTGGTGGTTGCTGAGGAAACATGTTGTGGGGGGAGCAGGAATGAAGAGTCGAGTGATGTGTGATGCCCGAGTATACTAACTGAAATCTGATCTTATGAGGATATATGCAGTTTGTGGATTTAATTGAAAGGGTGATACCTTTCCTTATTGCTTATTTTGGGTAGAAGGACTTTGATTTGACAATGTTTGTTCTCACTTGGTTGCCCAGACTTGTTTCACCTCCACCATTCCTCTCCTCCCTTCGTTTGTTTCTTTCACTCACCACTCTCCCTTCTCT
>MU122235.1:35901-70000 GCA_014904905.1 Wilcoxina mikolae CBS 423.85 | reverse complement strand
CAACCCAAAGCGCAGCCCTCGCCTCTGCAGCCTCCCTCTCACCGTAATTCTCAAAGTCCTCGACCACGTCGACTTCAACTCGCTCCTCACCATTTCCCGCCTCTCCAAGCGTTACAACATGCTGATTACCAACTCTCGCAAACGCGAGCTCTTCCTGATCGGTCCCTCCCCTCCTCCACCTCCTCACCTAGCCCACACCTCGCAGCCCGAGGAAGCCCCTACAGCAATCAATAGGATACACCCGATCTTCTACCAGCTCTACTTCACCCCCACCAACCCCGTTACCGCTATCCGGATCGGCTCCGGTCGAGGTCCCCTCCTCGGGAGTCTGCGAGCCAAGAATGCCTTTGCGACCGAGCCAGCAATGTGCGAGTTGTGCATTCGCATCATCGGGCCCGGAAAGAGCGGGAAGGTTTGGGATGCGGAGTGCACAATCAAAAAGGCTACGGGAATCACCGTGTGGGATTTGGTGAAGCAGTTGACGGGCTTGTAAGTTGGCACATTCTTCTCGGAGGGCAGGTGCTGAAACCGTTGCTGGTAGTCTCGCGCAAGATGCGGATCCCCTGGTTTCCTTCGGGACCTGGTTTGGGTATGAGTACTGCTACCGTATGGGATTGGACCCGGAGGTGGTGATGGCGAATCATGAGTTCTTGCTCGAGAAGAGGTATGCCCATATTCGAGGGAAGTTTAAGCGGTTCCTAATAGTGCGGTGTTAAAAGGCCCTTTCCAAGGCTCTGGGTCGTCAACCCTGAGAACCGTACGCAGATTGTATGCGACTATGGTTTGAGCTCGTGGGCCATGGAGCAATTAGCTCTCACATTCCCTGGCCCCCAAGCCATGGGAACGAGGGGCCTGCACTCCGCAGTTGTGAGCGAGGCGCTAGCTCGCGGCCAGCATTCCAAGATCGAACGCCAGATGGTCGACCTCCCTAAGGACGAGAGCCGCCATCAGCCTCGCCAGAACAATAACCCCTCGGTCATCCCGGTCGGAGTGGGGCAAGAGGGGGATGATGATTGGAATATTGTCTCCGAGGAAGCCGCGGCTCCCATTCGAGATGTGGAGGCAGTTGATGCTGCCGAATCCAAATCCGTTGCTGGCCCTTGGGCCCAATGGAAAGGTGATTCGAACGAGAGCAAGCAGATGTGGCACGCATGGTTGGAGAAGACGAAGCAGACTCCTAGAAAGTAACATGTTGGGTATCCACCCACATGAGGGAATTTGGCTTAGATGGGAAGGGGAGGACATATGGTTGAGTAATTTCTGTCGGGGGAAGGGGGGAGATAATGAAGATGCTGATTACTCCCTTGATAATAACCTTGCATAGTCTGGATTCTCTCAAAATTCGCACTCGGAGTTGAATAAAATGATGTTTTTTATGCGTGTTTTTTGCAATATGACCTACCCTACAGCAGTTGTAGGAAATTGAGAGATACTGCCAGCAATGCACTTTGCCCAATTGCTCGTAGGGCTCCAGAATCACGATGCACCTCATGGATTGGGTGTTATGCAACCACGGCAGTCGCACACGTATGTAAACGCTTCACAGCCTCCTCAACACCTCCTCGCCAGCAAAACTCAAAACTCATCATCAGCCACAATAGATCGCCGAGAAGACGTGAAACGTTTCACCTCGCCTAAGCGCCACGGGAATCTCACCAACTCGCTGGGTGCCGACATCCCTATCGGCGCTTGCAGAAATTGATCCGAGACCGTAGGCGCCCAATCGATAACCCTCGCACTCATGCACACGACACCTCCAAAATAAGAACCCATATATAATAGAAAATACGCACGTTTTTATCACGATACTCCACGCAATCAATCCAACCCACATACACTCTTTTGGTATCTTACCTTCTCCCCCGGGCTGCGCCCACACATGCAAGCAGGACTGGATTTCTCACAATGATTTTCATTTTCCTACCACTACTCCTGCTGGCACTGGTGTCCGCGGCCGCTGCTGCTGCGCTGCCGCAGGCGATAACAACGACGTCGACTACGACGGTACACATCACACCTACACCGTACCCATCGCTTCCCTCAAATACTACAGAGCCGAGCTCGACTCCCGCTACTCCACCGGAGATGAAGTTCCGACTGCTAGTACCTTCGGTGGAGAATACGGGAAACACCACAACGACAGTGACGACAACAGCGACGACAACGACGACGGTGACAGCGATTGAAAGGGTTACGGTGACTGCAGTGGAGACACAGATAGAAAAACAGACGGAGACGGTTACGGTTACGGCTACACAAACGGTGCCGGCGAAACTCGGGCAGCTGGAGTTTCCGGGGAAGGGATATAGTGGGACGGTGGTTTTGAAGGTTGTTCCGGCTATTGCGACTGGGAGTGGCGGTGGAAGTGGAAGTGGTGATGCGGGAAGTGGTGATGCGGGGGGAAATAAGGGGAATGAAGCTGGTGCGGGAGGACCGCTGCTGGGAAATGATGGGAAGGTCATTGGGTATCTTCCTGTACCTGCTGTGTGAGGGGTGGGGTGTAAGAGTGGAGGTTCAGGCAAGACCGCTAGCGGAGTATGGACGTGCGGACGATTGTATCGCCGGACTCTCCCAAGGTCTTTGTTAAGTAAAAGCTTGTATATAGACTTTCTCTTGGGGACGACGATCTTTAATACTTTCTCCATCTATATAGCTCTAGATATTTCCTACCAACTGTAGAGAGATTATCTCTCATCTGTCTTAATAGCCAAATTACGATATCAATCCTTACCAAAATAGCTAGTTTCTGTCGTGTCCACTTTGAAACGACGTAAAACCGATATTGAATCATCTTATTGTCTCTCTAAATGCGTGTTCTCATATTTCATCACTCGCCGTACCGCCCCAGGGCTAGGCTTCAGGAGTGGCTGCGAGAACGAGTCAAGATGTCATGTTTCCTTCCTTATCCATCGGTAGTTGTTGGCGTTGTACATTGTATCTTACATGCATGCATCCCATGTACGTACGACCAACATCATTGTCAATGCGAATGCACACGCTGGATGTGCTTGAACGTGGCGACCTGGGGTGTACGCGTTGGTTCTCGTGGCTGGAAGTAATCAAGTGAACGAAGCAACTACCGAAGTGGTGGTTGGTTGTACGTGGTTTTCGTAGTTGAGATCGAGTGGGTACAGGAGAAAAAGAAACCTCTACTAGTACTCTAACTCGGCCTTCAGCAGGTTTTCGTTTCTACGGGCCTGTTCTTCTGCGCTGGGTAGCTTCAGGCTCTATAGCTATCGCAGGATATCACATAACTAGCGAGTGCTTGTGCCTGTTGCATAACTTGCAGAGAGATCGTGTCACATGCACAGGACACAAGTTGATATGTATCGTATGAAATGGTTACACTTGAGCTTGCGTTACAACATGTAGGGAAGGGAACGGTCGGCCTATGCGCGTGTACACTTTGTCTACCATTGCCAGAGAATACGGGGGAGAGAGGAGAGAGAGAGCTACGATTACATTCCCGCTACAAGTACACTATATGCAAAAACTATACCGGCGAGTGAGAGTGGGTGCATTGACGGAATATAAAATCGTGAAAAGTCACCCATACTTTATGCATGTCATATGTTGAAATAGTGATGCTAGAGAAGCTTGATTGTGTTCTATCTAAGAGGGCCATAAGGCCATATATATGAGAGTACAAGTACGGCTGAATGCCATCAGCCAGTATTAGAGTTTAACAGTCATCTCCGGCCATACGAGACATCATCTCCGGCCATACGAGGCTCATCTCCGGCTGAGGCCTGTATGTGCAATATCATACAAAAAAGTAGACTGTCCCCGAATAGCGTGGAAAACCTTTAGAAGCTTCAGGGTTCCGGCTGACCCACAAGCTGGCAAGTAAAAAGTCACGTTGAGTCTCATACACCCACCGCCGTTCAGAATTCCATCTTTAGACGATGATACATCATTGATGGAAATCATCGGGTAACAAGAGGTAGGGGTACGTATACTTATACCTTGCAGCATAAGGATGGATATTAATGCCTCTCATGCAAAAGTCAAGCAATTTATATTCGTTATCTACCGGTAAGTACTGCATCTCATAATCTACTTAGTGTATTTAAGCTGTGCTTTCCGCCCTCGTTGAATAAATTCCACAACAGTTAAGCAACCATTAATTTCGTCCGTCATCCAAAGAAGAACACATAATCTACACAAACTCTATATCCAAAATATCGGTAATCATTAGACGCATCAATCCTCTCCCTTCCTCGCAGCGAGTCTCCTAGACTAGCCACCCCATCACACACTCCATCCACTCCCACCACGTCATCCTCCCCTCCTCCCTTCTCGCCTCCACCGTTACTCCAACCACACCGCTAAGTCCTTGTATATGCTCCACCTTCAACGCCTGATTCGCGCATTCCCACCTCCACTTCAGCCCCGCGGCTGCCTCTCCCTCCATAAAGTCCCACTTCAACACTACCTCCTCGCTCCTCACGCCATTAGAGGTCTTAATCCAAAACCTCGCCACGACTTTTCTTCCCCAGAAGTGGTAGGCGGGGATGAAACATTCTGTTGTCCTGGCTTTTAACGATAAAGAAGAAGTGGGATTTGGCGCATACTCGAGCTCAAAGCGACAATAGTCCATTAAGAACTCGGATTTAAGGATTCTTCCCGCCGTAGCTACCGGGTAGGGACGCAGAAACGCCGGCGCCGCACGGAGCCCTCGATATAAGTCTCCAAAGAGTGCCGCACGGGTAAGTGGGACGCCGTTATCATGCGGGCGTACCCCAGTGTCTAGATATGGGTTCAGAGGAAGTTCTGTAGTGGCGGGATCCGAGGAGACGATTGAGAAGTCCTCTGAGTTCCATCCGTCGCCGCTTTGGAAGGGTGCTTCTGTTTCGTTTTCGACGAACCTCGGTTTTCCACCGGTGGCGTGCGCCATTGTGAGGTTCCAAAAAGTCCAGTTCAGAGGGCCGGCCGTTTCCATGCCATGGAGTATCGCGTTCATCATAGTGAGTTGGTGGTGGATATTCCCCGTGTTGTACGCGGACTGGTAGTTTATATCCCACGGCACTCCTGTTTCGCCAATCAGGATAGGGGTAGAGGCGGTCGCTCCGGCGCGGAAACTGGTGAGTTGACGCCAGAAGCGGCTGAAGTTGGCGGCATAGTTTTTGGTGAGGCCTGAACGACCAAAGTACGTGTGCGCGAGCATGTTTCTGGATCCTCGCGCGAGAGAGAGGACGTCAAATGACACGGTGTAGGACAGTCGCTTTTCGTACAAGCAGCGGATATCATACCAGTGAGGGGAGAAGCAGACTTGATCGTCTTCTGGTGGTATCGTAGAGTGCCACTCCGGGACTCCGACATTAGGAACTGGCTCGACGAAGAGCCAGGTCCCCATTTTCCCGCCCTTAACAGCGCCGATTATAGCGCGGTGGAATGAGCGGATGAAGGGAACGTAAAAATCGCGTTCAAAGTCGACTTCGATGCCCGTAACAGGGTGGGTGAAGAAGTACGAGGAACCCTTCGGCCCGAGCTCAACGGCGCCGGACGACGTCACGGTAAAGACGCGCTCGTCTTGCCAGATGTCCGAAGCCCCAGGAAGATAGGCGGTAATATGGTCTCTGTTCAGGACATCGCGGCGAGTGACTTTCGATGGACCTGGCCAGCTGCGCGAGTAGTAGTTAACGCGGGTGGGAACGCCGGCTGCCAAAGCCATGGATTCCAAAGCATTCGGCATGTGTTCCAGGTGCAGATCCGTGTTCTCGTTGAAGGAGTGAAGCGACGGCAGGCCAATGTACCCAGGATGGGGTTCATTCAGAGGATCCACGCCTAGGACATTGGAACAATCCTTCAGCCTGCTCATCAAACGTGCGAACGCTCGGGTATAGGCGGTACGTAGGACATATCCGATGTTCTTTCCGAAGAATTCGACGTTGGAACCCGTGTATACGGCCTTCGGAGCAAACACCTCACCGGCAAAGAAGACGGTAAACATCGTCGCGACCGCATATTTGGAGTAGTTCGTAGGCCAGAGTCTACCGGATGGCGTCGACAAGCTGCAGCTCGTCTTCGGCTGATCGAGAGTGGCCGCGCATGTGTGCCGAAACGTTTTCGGATCGAGACCGACAAGATGGAACGTCCATATGGGTGCGCCGGAACCACCTGTAAACCTCGACCACTATCTCCATCAGCAAGCTTTCGTTGCGCGCTGCAAGCTCAGTCGTGGATAGTCGCGTACGCAGTCCTGATGGCCATCGATAAACACGCGTAACCCCGCCTTCTCGGCCTCCCTGATAATCATGTAAATGTAATCCATATACTCCTCGTCGTAGACACCCATCTCCCTTGGTTCCAGCGCCTCCCAAACCACCACCAGCCTCACGACGCCCACCCCCCAGCTCCGTAGCCGACCCCACCACAGCGCTGCCTCCATAACATCCTCGAAAGGCTTTCCAGCGTACGAGATGCTGGAGACATTGTAGAAACCGGAAGTACCGGCGAGTGGATTGTGCTGAGGATACTTTGCATCGCCACCGACGTTGAGACCGCGCAGAAGGAGGGTGCGACCGTGGGAATCGGAGAAGGCATTGAGAATCGCATGGGGCTTCACAGCATCGAAGGTAACGTTCGAGGATATGGCGGAGGAGGTGGAATTTATAGTGGAGGTGTCGAAGGAGGGAGAGAAAGACTGCATCGCTGGGGATGTTCGGCAAAGCTCTTCAGCTGTGTTGAGCTTGTACTTCGCAGGGAAATGAGCCGCCGGAACTTGCCGGTGCCAAACGCTGAGGACCACAGATTATCACTCGCAACTACCGTTTTTTCACAGTCCATCCAATGTTTGGTTAATATTGTTACATATCCAGATTGTTATTGATATTCTCGATCTAAACCTCTACTGTAGTAAAGTACAAAGCACATCATTTGCCGATTGCTGAAGGTCCGAGGTGTTCATACCCAGTGCGAATTGTTCATTGAAATCGCTTAACTTCAAGACAAGAAGACAATGCGGGATTGCGGCGAAGTGACTGTGCCACGGATCCTCCTCCAGTACAAGCCACAGGTTCCGCACATTACTCTATGACTTAGGCCGTCCCAGCAGTCCGTCCGACTCTCCAGATATCTTGCCGAAAGGCCACATGGGTGCTGAAGGTGGGTTGGTCGTGCTGGTTATATCTCTGGGCAAGAAATCTGGGCAAGAAGTCTGGGCAAGAACAGTTATAACTGAGCTGAGAAGTATACTTAGCACCATCGAATCCAGAAGCATAAGATCCAAGCATCACTGATATTCTTAGGGAAGCCCATTCATCACTATCTGCTCTAGAAAACTCGAGGCCGCACACCACGTGATGCAAGACCTTGCTGATGGACTATCCATCTCTTCAAAGTTCGAAATCTCGTATTCCGGTGTTTTGGGAAGTATTCCTCTTTCCCGGTGGTCTCACTGGCTGTCAGCATTGCCTTCCCGGCAGTTTCGAGTCTGCCAATCTTTCCTTCATAAGCTATGACTGCCGCGGTTGGCTGGGCGAGTGCTTACTAGGCAGCGATATTGTTGTTGGAGACATAACAGTTCCTATAAGGTAACAGCTCGTGATAGTAGAAGCACAATCTTCATACGGAGCGTTATTTAACGGCACGATAGTCGCCACCCCCGCCCATCTAGATCTACATCGGCTCGAGTTCGGTGAATTTAATAGCTGAGCTTCCCCGCAATTCAGTGTGTCCTAATGGTGGGTGATCTTACGTGATGCTAACCCACGTTGCAAGTCGCCTCGCCAGAATTTTAACCCCCAGGTCGTTTACTGGTTCCGGTTCTTCATATGTGCCGTTGGAATGTTATATGTAGTGTACCAAGCTTACGGGCCAGATCCCGTTCCACATATGTGGCCACAAGCCACATTCCGATTGGTTTGTCGTCGTTGCACCAATCGAGGCTCTAAATCTGGCAAAGCCAAGAACCTGATCTCATTGTTCGCAAAAGCCTCCAAATTTGTGATTCGGAAACGTCAGCATGACATGGCCTGCTGTCTGCGAATCCGGCGGCCGGATTCCCGGTGTCCGCGGGTTTTGCAGCTTGCTCACACGCGGAGGCGAGGGCGGGGGTGGAGAAGAATGCAGTTTGTGGCCTTTAGGCGGTACAAGCACATTAGCCAGCCACTAGAACTAGCCACTAGAAAGATGGCCTACTGCCTAACACCGCCGCTCATTCGTCGTATTCGTATCATAGCCGTGCACTCGGCTGGAGGGTTAGGTCGGCCAATCATGTTATGCAGCCATGCGGCTGATTACTTCTGTTTTGGTGCAGACAAAAAAAAGCGCCGCGTCCCCGCTAGACTGACGCGTGTATAGTGAAACCATCGGGCTGATGGAGGGGGAGGGACGCACAGCTTATCTACTAACATGTCCACTCCGTGTCACCGTCCCTCTGCATCGTGTAGATTGACTGGAATGTCTACCAAGAATCGAGGCAGTACAGCGCCGCCTTCAAGCGTGATACCGTGGAGATGACTTGCAGTCTGACAACCTGCGCTGTCTGTAAGGAGGGGCTTTGGCACCCGTAGGTTGCTATTCTAGTGGGCTCCAGTGACGCATGGGGCTAGCGGTGGCCGACCGAAATTAAATTTTAAGTTAAGTTTAGGGGTAGATGCCTCACGATGGTGGATGGTGGTGTCACACCAACGAAAGAAAATCCCCAGTCTCTCAATCACCTACAACACACGAACAGGCCAACAACAACACCCACCACCCACCACTGCCTAATCCACCTCCCATTGAGGGATTGAGCGTCGTCGCCCACTCGTCATCATCACCACCGGAGTCGGTAGTTACCTGCGTCAAACACGTGAGCGGGGAATTCTAACTGTCTGAGTGAGTGAGTGCGTAAGTGAGTGAGTGATGCTACGTTCTTCGATGCACCTTGCACACGACTGCACCGCAATACATATTCGTTACAGTCAATCGAAAAACACCCACAAATCGGGAACGATGTAGTCCATCCATCCATCCATCCATCACCCACGCCTACGACTCCACACTCCAGACCTCACCTGAACACGGATCCCTGCATAAGCGAGTTGGTGGCCGGACGGCACTCCGCGCGGCGGGTTGATGTGAGCGGCAAGTTGAGCGGAGGTGGGAATTTTGGTTGAGATGCAAGTGAACTGATAAAAGGGACGTTATTCGAAACAGAGAAGCCTTGCCCGTTTCATCCGCCCAGCCAACCGCCATCGTTGCGTGCCTTTCCTTCCCAGTACGCGTGGTGATACAACTAGAAGGTAGCAAGGTACATCTTTTTTTGCGCAACCCCAGGCAAGACAAATCTCGTCAAAGCTCCCTCCTTCCTTCCCTCTACCGTTTACCCCCCAACAGACACCACCGCCTATTGGGTTACCCGTTGCTGGATCCGTTGCATCTGCTTCGCACCCCCGACCCAGCCTCCCTCCGATCTTCTTCCCTTCTTCCCTTTCTATCCATTACCTTGCCCCTGTTCCTTCAATTCTATAACTCCACCCAATTCCCTGGCAGCGACGGCCTTCCTATAAGTAGATTGTGGGAAAATTCGCTGACCCGTCCAGCCGTTCCCTTTTCCCTTCGAACGCGCTCTCACTCCCCGAATTCAACAGACGGAGACGTCTCGAGACAATCACGGCACCAACGTTTCAATACTTGCAATTATATATCGGACAGCAGCAGAAGCATCGTGGGCATCAACAAACACACCACCGGGACGCTCGATCCGTTCCTAAGTCGAGTCGCACGCGTCACCACTACATCACTACATCCCGTCGTCGGCACTTCCAGTCATCATGGCAAGCTTTCTTTCCGCCTCTACGGTAGGGGAGAAAGTGTTGTGCGACCCTTTCCCAACAGCTGCGACTTCGTTATTACAATTGGATGATAAGGAGGAAGAGAAACCATCTGCCAAGTCAGCGAAAAAGAAATCAGCCGCAACCACAAAAAAAAGCATCAAGTCTAACAGTAGCACCAAAAAAGCCAATGGCAGCGTCGGGGAGAAAGGAAAGGGAACGGAGCACGTAAACCCAGCTTGGGGACGTTTCAACGCAGGAACATGGATGAACACGTTGGCTTGTGGAGCTATCATCGTGATCTGTCCGATCCTCGTGATCCTTCTCGAGGTTGGGCTGTTCCGGACCGAGTTCCACGGCTCAATTGTGCAGGTATTACTCTCTGTCTACGAACAGGGGCCCATCGAGTTTGCGAAGACATACGGACCGCGGTATTCTCAGACTGCGACGATAGGTTACTTCGCCTGGGTTCTTTTCCAGATTGTGCTGTACATGGGACTCCCGTCCAAGATCTGTTACGGACAACTAACCCCCGCCGGTCACCTTTTGCCATACCACGTCAACGGAATGTCGGCCTGGGTCGTGTCCCACATCGCATATGCGCTCGGCTCCTACTATGGAATCATTGACCCCGCCCTCATCGCGAAGCATTGGCCGGGCTTGATCGTGGCGTTCAACATCTACGGATACATTCTGCCTTTATTCGCTTACATCAAGGCGCATCTCGCGCCGACACATACCGATGATCGCAAGTTTTCCGGCTCTATGGTTTACGACTACTACATGGGCATCGAGTTCAACCCGAGAATTGGAAAGTGGTTTGACTTCAAGCTCTTCCACAATGGAAGGCCAGGGATTGTTATGTGGACGTTGATGTGAGTGCATTTTTTACTTTTATATTTTTTAAAAAAGTCATCGAGACCCTTGCAACTTTTTGTCTTGTTTCGTTCTTTTGGAATATTCTGGAAGATCGGAATCTTGGTTGATGTAAGGTGTGATGTTGTGCAGCTTGCTTGTGCTAAGTGAAAGACCCTTAACCGGTGGTGGCTGCGATGGTGCGGCCAATTTTAGCTCTATCCAGATTTTGTCACCGGTCGTGATAAGACTGACATGTTTTCTTCTCCAGCGACCTCTCGTTCGCCGCATACCAATATCAGCTGCATGGTTACATTACGAATTCCATGGTAGTGGTCAACATCCTCCACGCCTATTACGTTATCGACTTTTTCATCAACGAGGACTGGTTTGTAGCCTGTACCTTTGTCCTCACTATACTTGCGCTGACTCGTTCGGTATAGGTACCTTCGCACCATTGACATTTGCCATGACCACTACGGCTTCTACCTCGCCTGGGGAAGCATGGTCTGGCTGCCAACAATCTACACACTCCAGGCGCAGTACCTTGCATACAACCCGTACTCCCTCTCCAACTTCGGCACTGCTCTCCTCCTCGCTACCGGTACATCCAGCTACATTATCTTCCGTCTCGTCAACCACCAGAAGGATCTTGCACGACGCACCAAGGGCGACTGCATTATTTGGGGCAAGAAGGCAGAGGTGATCAAGGCCAAGTACCAAACTGCCGACGGCGTGGAACGCGAGACTATCCTTCTCTGCTCTGGTTGGTGGGGTACGGTGCGACACGCCAACTACCTTGCGGATTTGGTGTTGAGCTACTCCGAGTGTGCGGCCGCAGGTCTGGCCATGTATGGTGGTGAGAGGGCGTGGAGCTTTCACCTGTTGCCCTGGACGTATGCCATCTTCATGACCGTCCTGTTGATCCAGAGATGCCTCCGGGATGAGGAAAGGTGCAGCGGAAAGTACGGAAAGATATGGGATCAGTACTGCGCAAAGGTCAGGTGGAGGTTGATTCCAGGACTTTTCTAAACGGCCGGGGGTGGGGGTTACTGGTGAGGGGGGATAGTGTAAAACGGTGTACATACCGGGTGGGGGGAGGAGCATCCAATCCGTTTTTCGATTACCTGGATTTCTTCGTCATTTTTTTGTCGCGTAGATCTACATACGCACCTTCTGCTGGCTTGGTCGATAGATGGCGGGAGTAGACGGTAGATTAGAGTACGTTCGGCATTTGTGTCTTTGCGTGTTGCGCGGGTTGCTGTTTTCTCGGTTTATTTTTCATCCCTGTTACTGCTTTTAATCTGCTTTTGATGGGAGGACGGATGCTGCGGGTTGCGTTGCTTGGGTTTGATTGGGTCTGGAGCGGGGGGATGATGCTGTCAGTTCTTGCAATGGCAGTAGTGACCGGTAATATAGATGGATAAAAGTCTAAAGAACTGAACTCTGAGCAAGGATAGCCGGTGCAGATTTATATGGGGATTTTGTGAGACGGGGCATGTGAATTGGTAAGCATAACTGAAGTCATAGTCGAACGGCTTTCTGCCATATACCATGGATTGGAACCGCGGTTATCTATATACGGCTCAATGTGCGGCAATCCCCCCGTCTTGACTGGTGTTAAGCTAGGCTGCAGTTCGTTCAGTAATCCCTCAGTTTCCATCTCAGCTGTCAATCAATCAATGGTTATGACTGCCCACCGGGTTATCTGCTCGCATGTATCCACACACGCTGGGTTAGTCCTTGACAATTCAACTCTGACCGGGTCACTGAATATCCACCGGGGGAGGAAAGTTCGGAAGCCAAACTTCCGCTTCCTTGCAGACCGAATCCCGATCACACGTGGTCACTCAGTTCCCTATCGAGTTCTGGAAAGGTCTAGTGCATTAGGAAGTGCATTACCCTGTACCCTGAACCGGAGAATAGACCGTAATGTAAATGCTGCAAGGCCAGAATTGCCGCGGCACCAAGCTTCCTTGCAGTGCACCCATATGAGCTGTCACTCGGCATGGGCTGGGTTTAACTGCCTGTGCTTTGGTGCCAGAGCAGTGTGTATTTTTAGGTGACGGTGATACACAGGACTTTGTTTGTGCAATTTATCCAGCTGCAGGAAGCCGTTGAAATCTGCTGACTTTCCTCTCAGTGTGGAGGGTTAGGGTTGCTCGATGTCCAACACTTTCCCTCAAATGTTCCCATACTATCGGTATAAATCATAATGAACCCTAACTTCTTCCCACGAAGATTAGACCGCAGTTTTCCTATCTCATCTATTATCAATTCCCCATTTCACCTTTCTTCGCTGTTACCCTTTCCTGGTTCTTCAGTAGGTAGCACGTTGAACGATAACATTGATCATGATGCGATCGCCCGACGTGAAATAAACTTTGTGACGCCACCACCCGTTCACCATTTTCAATCATATGGTCATTCTGAACGCATTGGGCGCTGATTCGCGATAATGGCACAATTCGTCGCCACAAACCTTAATGCCGTCCAGAAATGCGTTTTCGCGACGTCGTCTGTATAAGACCCTTCATGGTGCACGAGAACATATCGTCACTCTCACACCGATTTCACTTTCCCGCCATCCGCCAGAATGAGCAGTCAGACCAAACCGGAGGAGGCTACCTTTGAGACAACAAAGACCGCCGATGAGTTCACGCCTTCAGCACCTAGACGCGCGCGCCCTCTCGCCGTCATTCCAGATGAAGCTGTATCGCCTATCTACGCGAAGAAAGCGCACGCCCTGAATAGCGCCATACAGGAGATAGGAATGGGGCGGTATTAGTGGGGACTGTTTTGTGTTGCGGGATTCGGGTGGTGCCTTGATAACGTATTTATGTGATTTTCATTCTGCTCTTGTTTGCTAGGGCTGAAATGAGTGTAGTTGTGGCCTCAAGTCACGGCGATTATCCTCCCGTCTGTGATTCTGGAGCTACATCCACCGCGAAGAGAGTACCTGTCTCTTGCCCAAAACCGTGAGCCCCCCGAATTGCGCATAATTTCCGCAGCTGACAGAGCCAGTGGGTCTCATGATTGGCGCGGCCGGCTGGGCATTGGTTCAGATATTATCGGTCGGAGGTGGGCCTTCAACCTTACGCTTCTGATCACTGGAGTTTTCGGTACAATTGCGGGAGCGTCCTCAAGTTTTTCCGTGATTGCCGTCATGACTGCGTTGTGGAGCGTGGGCGTAGGAGGAAATCTTCCGGTGGATTCGGCGGTGTTTTTAGAGTTTCTACCAGGGAGCCATCAGTACCTACTCACCGTGATGAGTGTATGGTGGTCCGCGGGTCAAGTCAGCTCTAGTGTACCGCATATCTGCCCCTCTAACAAAGGTAGTTGTGAGTGCTATTGCCTGGCCTTTGATGGGGAATTTCTCCTGCTCCTCTAAAGGCGAGTGCAGAAGAGAAGAAAACATGGGGTGGCGTTGTTTACTCTTTGCAATGGGCGGGTTCACATTGGTGATGTTTATTCTTCGGTTTTTCGTTTTCGATCTCTACGAATCCCCTAAGCTGTTAGCAGGGCGAGGGAATGACATAGCCACTTCTCGTGTTGTGGAAAAACTGGCACTGTACAACGGCTCGCCAACAACGTTTTCTCTCTCCGATCTGCAAACTATCGACTCCACTGCCGAGTCCACGGGAAAGTACACCAGCACATCGGCGGTTGTGAAAAGAAACCTCTCTAAATTCAGTGGCTCGCACATCAAGTCACAATTTTCAACCCCGACCTCGCCACAAGCACAAGCATCATAATCTTACTGTGGTTCATGATCGGACTGGCCTTTCCGCTTTACAACGCATTCCTGCCATACTTCCTTTCGCGCCATGGAGCTAAAACCAATACCTCCACCTCCACGACTCTCCGAAACTACCTTATATACGGAATCATGAATATACCCGGCTCACTTCTGGGTGGAACAGCGATTGAGATCCCGAGAATTGGAAGAAAGGGTGCGATGTGCGTCGCCACGGTGTTTACGGGGGTGTTTATATTTTGCGGCACAACTGCAAGGACTAGTAATGCGCAGTTGGGGTGGAATTGCGGGTATGCTGTTACGAGCAATATGATGTATAGTATTTTATACGGTGGGAGTCTCCAGTGTTAACGTGCATAAAGCCTGAGTAAACTCGCTGACGGCTTTAGCATACACGCCCGAAGTGTTTCCGACAAAAGATAGAGGCACTGGAAACGGCCTGGCCGCGACGGCGAATAGGATCGGCGGTATATTGGCCCCTGTCATCGCGATGTATGCGAATTTGGCTACCCTGGTGCCGATATATATTGCGGGATCACTGTACCTAGTGGCTGCGGGGATCATGTTACTGTTGCCATATGAAAGTCGTGGGAAGAGTAGTTTGTAAGTAGAGATTCGTGGATAGATGTGAGTGATGGAATTGCTTGATTTCTGCGCCAGATGCAGGACGAATTTCGTATTCTACATACACATCATTAATGAAATATCGGTTTAGTTGATGTCCAAGATGATCAAATGAAATTATTAGATCAGCAGGAAACTAATCCTTGACGCAGTGCGATGCTATGTGTCCCGCTTGGTACATGTACATACTTAGGTAACCGTAGGAAGCCTTTTGAGGAGTAATACAGGAGACAGGCACTGGCGCATCCAGCTCAGTCTGCATGTTCTTTTGGAGCGGTTGGTGATCTCTCGTTCGCTCCGTGTTGGGCGGTCGGGCGTGAGAGTGGTCTACGAATGATACCTTATCTGCTGCTGTATTCTGCTGCTGCTGTGTATCTGCCACTGTGTATCTGCCACCGTGTGTCCACCGCTGTGTATCCGCCACCATGTATCCACCACCGTGGATTCGCCGCTGTGTATCTGCCATCGTGTATCTGCCACTGATATCTCCCACTGGGTATCTGCCACTCTATATCCACCCGGGCCGCTGTGTATCCGCCGCTGGGTATCTGAATTGGCTACATTGCATCTGCCGCTGTATATCCACCTGGGCTGCTGTATATCTGCTACTGTACATACGCCGCTGTATATCCACCTGTGCTGCTGTGTATCTGCCACCGTGTATCCGCTGCTACTGTGAATCTGCCACCAGGTATCCGCCACTGTGTATATGCCATCGGGTATGCATCACAGTATATCCACACGGGCCATTGTATATCCGCCACTGTATATCCGCCGCCAGGTATCCGTCACCGTGTATCTGCTACCCTCCGCTCTATATCCACAGCTGTGTACCTGCCACTGTATGTCTGCAGGGGCATAGCTTTTGGTGGATTTTGGCCGTTTTTCTAAAGCCGCACTTCCAATTTTGAAGATATTATAAACTGGAGACCGGGAGATTAATAGGGGACAATTGTGCATATTTCACATATAGACTACTTTGTGATCGGAGCGAAACTTGCAGACTTAATTGAGGTTGAATGTTTGGATTTCATGGGGGTGGGTACATGAAAAGGTACATACTGTACCTCCAGTCAACCAAATGAAGTACACTTCGCGATGACCTTCAACCAATGAGAATATCGATTGCTTCGTGCGGACAGTGCACGCACACACACACGTCCTTACTATTATAACGACGTGCAGCATGCATGCACCTGGTTGACACCATTCCGAGCCCTGCACCATCTCCCCGCTCTACAAAGTTCTTTCAATTGCTCTCCAAACTGTCTCTATCTCATACAGCAATTCCCGACCACCAGTCAACCGTATACAACTCAGGAAGCATGTCAGAAGGTATTTAGTCAACGGGCATACCCCACCCATTTGATCCAATGGCAGCGGCTGCCATCGGCACAGCAGCCAGCGTCGTAGGTTTGGCAACAGCTGCCGTCCAGCTGACCAAAACGATTTGAGATATCATCGGCTCGGTGAAGAATGCGCCCAAGAGACTTGCGCTGCTGGACGTTGAACTCCAAAATTTGGCTGTTATCCTTGGTGAAGTCGGTGAAACCATAGGCCATGAGAAGCATGGAGAGCATGGTTCCACGAAACTGGCCTTAAAAAGTTGCCAAGAAGAGCTTTCCAATTTGGAGACTACCATCAAGCAATATCATACTGGCGAAGGGGCTAATGCCTACAAGCGGGCAGTGAAGGGCGTTGCAATGTTTTTCGATGACAAGGAGATCGGGGAAGCCATTCAAAGACTACAACGACACCAGAATAGGGTTGGCCTGTCCTTGTTGAGTAATATAACGATGTTGATTTCCCAGACGAAAGTGCGAGAGATAATTATCGCTAACGATAATTAGGAAACTTGTCGGCGTCTCTGCAAAGTCTCGAGCACCCGAAGAACCGAGTGTTCGAAAAATAGAGCGGACTTTGACCTTTACGCAAATCGAATCAGTGTACGAATCTGGTGGGGATGGAGAAGAGAGGTTTCTGGATTTATCTATGACTGGAATAGAACATGACAAGGCGCCAGACCTTGGGGCTGCAATTACGGCAAACAAAGGCAAGCGACTGCCAAAATTTCTGCTGGAAATTATCGACCGGAATGTCCAGGTTTCGATAGAAAAGTATCGCGAGAACCCTACTTCCAAAGTCGGAGACCTGCTGGGTTTGGACGAAGGACAAAGTAAAAGATTGTGGGGACTGGATCTGTCGTCCGTCCGGGAGCTCAAAGGTCCGTACACAGCCTATCTAAAGCAAATTATCAAGCCGTACTGACGACACATGTACATACATAGGCGTATATGAACAAAGAAAGCGTGAAAGTAGGTTTACGTTTGGTGGCACAATGGTGAACTAGCAAGCTCTAACTGAGCGTACAGATTTCATTCAGTCTTTGTGCACTCCCGATTACAAGGTGATTTGCTGTTCCATGGGTTAGAGGAACAGAATTAATGACATCTAGGGTGACCTGCTTCAAATTCAAGATGCAAATGAAAAAACTTGCGAATGGATCTAGGAACACGGGCAATTTAACATGTGGCAAAATTCAGGATCGAATATTCTCCATGTGCACGGCAAAGCTAGTACTTATTACCCTTATATTGCATGAATCCCACCTCGGGCTAACCCAGATAAAGGTAGCGGTAAAAGCGTCCAGGTGAAAAGCGTCTTGGGGCGTCATTTAAAGACAGTCGTCAAGCCCAAAGAACTTGGTTCTCGCGAGATTCTTTATTATTTTTGCAATAACCGCCGACGCGGTACGAAGGAGCGAGCAGATTCAATTCTCCGAGCATTACTTCATCAGCTGCTGACGCGGAAGCCATATATACTCGATTCCATTTTCGAGAGTGATGCCGTGCTTGATAGCAGCTCGTTCCAGAGCGACTCATGGGAATGGTCGACACAACGGCTATGGGGGATCTTTTCTACTGCAACTAGAAATTCGGGTTTGCAAGAGCTGGTAATGATTATCGATGCTCTGGATGAGTGTGAGAGAGATTCAGCACAGATATTTTGCCGCTACTTTCAAGTTGGGAACTTTTGAGAGGTAGCGGTCCTAGGATAGGTCCTATGGTGAAGGTGTTGTTAGCCAGTCGCACTGAAACATATATCGAGCATTGCCTTGAGAAGGACCACACATTTCGCTTATCGATAATCCCGGAGATAAATAAAGGGGATATTGATAAGTAAGGCCCCTGTCTAATGATTGCGGCCGATGGCGTTTTTCAACTTCACTCTATCTAAAAGTAGCATTCTCATACTGTGGATACAACGCTAACGCAATAGCCCAGATTCGTCAAAGCAAAAGTCTCTAACCTCAAAAATCGATACCGCTTGTCTGTACGTGAGACACGAGAGCTAAGGCAGGATCTGGTACAACGTGCAGAAGGTAAATACTTCCTATGTTGACGAAAGTTTCTGATGTCTTGGACAGGAATGTTTCTCTGGGCAACTCTAGCAATCAAGAGGGCCGAGAACCAACTTTACGGTTTAACACCGCAAACATTGAAAAGGCTTATCCAAGAACTTCCATCTGACCTTACCGCACTCTATAACAAGATGCTGGAGAAAATCATCGAGGGTTGCCAAGGAGATGAGGAGTTATTGGCCCATGTACGGAAAATCCTTACCTGAGTGACATTGTCGGCGAGGCCTCTTAGCCTTCGGGAGCTGGGTATTGCGGTTGCCTTGGAACCTGGAATGGACTCTATGGCATCGATCGAACCCGCGCGGAACATCCACTGGGAAGTTAGGAATCTCAGCTCCTTTGTGGAGCTGATCCCGTCCCGTGATTTTCAGGAGGCTGAAGATCAATGTACGGTTGCGATCACAACCGTCCAGGAGCACCCCGTCGGTGGTTGCCCTGGTTCTGAGTGCAGCTCCGACGACGACTCCGTTGAAGGTTCGAACGACGAGTTTGAAAAGGACCTTGATGCTACAGTTCAACTCATTCATCAGTCAGCCAAAGACTATTTACTCGGTGAACCAGATCCACAGACTCCGAGTGATCCGCGATGCAAGCTTCGAATCAACTCGAAAGAAGGCCATTCAAAAATTTCACATGCTTGTCTTATATATCTTTTTGTCAAAGATTTTGAACGTGGACTTGAGAAAGTCCCCGGCTCAGAAACAGGCTCTATCACCACCGACCACGAAGATACGTTGGGAGTGATTCTAAAGCAAAAGCTTCGAGAAAATGCGTTGTTGGAGTATGCAACGCTTCACTGGATCCTACATCTCCGGAACTCTTCCGACGATCATATGAGCACCTTTGCCTGCGACTAGTCTTGATAGATTTCCGCAGCGGTCATTATCCTGGGCTCAGATGTATAACTTTTTACGGGGCTCGATTAATACTATTCCTTGTAGTTCATTCACAGCACTACATTTGGCCACTCAATATGCCTATATCCTGTGGCACTTAAACTTATCAACAGAGGTGCCGATGTCAATTGCAAAACCGTGGCCGGCCACACACCGTTGTTGCTTCTTCTATCGATGGAACGTTACCCCGGAGTCAAAGATGAAGAGTATCTCGAAATTGTTCGCTTGCTGATAAACAATGTTTCGAACATCGACGAGGGACTACCAGGCGGCGAAAATGCACTACATCTGGCGGCTCAGAATGGGCATGAGGCCACTATCCGATTGATGCTCGACCGCGGTGCCAACATCGAATCCAAGGAGAATGAAGAGGGAACTGCACTGCACCTGGCGGCTTAGAATGGGCATGAGGCCACTGTCCGACTGCTGCTCGACCGCGGTGCCAACATCGAAGCCAAGGGCAAGGGCGAGTGGACTGCACTGCACCTGGCGGCGGAGAATGGGCATGAGGCCACTGTCCGACTGCTGCTCGACCGCGGTGCTAACATTGAAAGTAAGGAAAAAACCAATGAGTGGACTGCACTACACATCGCTTCCTGGTCCAGGAACGAGGCCATTGTCCGATTGCTTCTCGATCGCGGTGCCAACATCGAATCGAAGGGCAAGGACGACTGTACTGCACTGCACCAGGGGGCTGTAAGAGGAGACAAAGCCATTGCATGGTTGCTGCTCGACCGCGGTGCCGACATTGAGGCCAAGTGCTGGGACGACGACATGCATATGCGAGACGTTACTGCATTACATCTGGCAGTACAAGGCGGACACGAGACAACTGTGCGGCTGCTGCTCAATCGCGGTGTAGATGTCGACGCTAAGGCTAAGAGCGAGGATGAGCGAGTCATTACCGCGCTGTTTCTGGCGGGACGGAGTGAAGGGGGAACCATTGCTCTACTGCTGCTCGACTGTGGGGTTAAAGTTGGGGAGAAGGATTCAGAGACGGGCTGCAGTAGCAACGGATGCTGAAGGAGAGAGATATGACGTTAAGATGAGGATGGACGAGATTTTGTTACGGCTGATGGATGCGTTCGATTGCAATAAGGGAAGATGGATGTGTGACGTTGATTTGTCAGGTGCCTTGATGTTCGTGTTTTCTTGTCTGGGTGGTGGTTTGCCCGGTTATCTTTGGTTATTATTTTTTGGATATTCGGACTCGCTATCGTCTGGTCTTTATGTTTTGTTATTAATTTCTAAGTTGGTTATTGTTGTCATCTGTCTTCGTTTTTTGATGTGTCGAGATAATCTTCCGGATGCGAGCACTAGCCTGGGCTCAAATAGACAACATCTTTCTTTTCGTTCTCACACTTTTGTATGTCATAGCTACGAACGAGTATGTACGTACAAAGCGTGCGGTTGCCTTGGCGACATGGTGCGAGCTGTTTCTCCGGTTCTTCCGAATCAATTGTGGAAAGATCATGGAGAGAACAGGTACTTGTATTATTATAACCCTTACCTCCGATATGTGCCGTCATTTTTACGTGAATGTATCCTGAGAACTGAAAGGACAGACACCCCTCAACACGCCGCGAAGAACATAGGACTTGAAGTAGAAAGAAGGCCGAAGTCGTGAATTGGTTATAACCAAGACCGCCTCCCCACACAGACACCGACGTCGTGACATAACAAGGAATAAAAGAGAAGCAAAACCGCAATCTCTCATTAACACAAAATTCATAGATGCGCCCAGTGCACGCTCAACCCACATAATTCTGAATAACAGCGCAATCATAGCCAGGCAGGTTTTTAGCACAACCTGGGCCACCCCAAATGCTCAAGTTAGGGTTGCCCACGTCACGGCAGGTGGTGGTCCCAGGCCCATTCCATTTCTTCACCCAAATCCTCCACGTCGATTGTGGAACAAATCCAGCAGTAATTTGTAGGGAATAATTCGTACGATCAGGGTTCTGACTTCTCGCTGTTAAATTCTAGGAAACGCAACTGGATAGAGGTAACTTACTTGAAACATACTGCGTTGAGGCCCATATCGTACCAATAAACTGCATTTCCATTGTGATTACAGTCGGTGTTATCCCACATTCTGTTCACGGATTAGTATTCCACTCCGAGGTTCCTGCCAGGCCTAGGGTGAGGGTGAGAGCTGCCAGTGTTACAACCCGGCGAATCAGAGACGTACATAATATTAACATTCGTGTCCCGTGACGACCTCCTCCCAAGGCCTTTTTTGGTGATAGCACCCTGGGCTGCAGCCCAGTAGCCGAAGTTGCTTCCCTTGCTAAACTTGATTTTCTTCGCCTTGACATCATGAGAATCGTAATCCGTCGGCATTTTACCGTAAGGATCGATATTGAGTTCCTTGCACTTTTCCAAAGCCTGGTGCGCGTAATCGTTCTCATGAGAAACAGTTTGGAAGTTGTCGCGTTTGCTCAAGAGAGAGGAATCGTCAAGGTTTTGGGGAGCGGCAAAAGCCGTGGCGCTAGCCATGAGTAGGACACTGAGAATTGAGGTTTTGAACTGCATGCTGGGCGATCGTGAGAAGCTGGAGCGTGAGCGTGCTTTGCTGATGGCTTATTGGAGATGCATGGTGGGATTGGACGGTTTTATGTTGCTCGAGATTCACACGCTTCCCTCGACATCCATACACTAATACTCGGCTAGGGCAATTAACGTTAGCATGCCGCGTCGAAGACCGAGAAAAATCTCGCCGGCAACCGTTGTGAGCTAAAAATGTGCTCGTAAATCCGAGTTTCCTTCGAAAACACCTGGGAACCTAGAGAAAAGGATTCCAAGACTGTAACAGAGAGGCCAGCCGCTTTTAAGTAAGCTCTGAAGTGAATTTGGATGTTAAACTCGTGGATACGGAGGAGAAATAACAAACAACTCGAGTGTGCGCATACACAGGCCAGAAATTCCCTCTTACAGATTTATGGGTGACCTTTCAGAGCGTCATTAGGTTCAGTCGCCATATAATGTCCCTGTTCGGATTTTACACCCTTCGTCAGGGTTAATAAATTGGTCGGATCATCTGGATTGAAGCTTCCACGCGAGTATAGTAGAGTAAACCGGCCTTTCGGATGTGCGGCAAGGTTGTGTAAACCCCAGATGAGTTTAACCTCGCAAAAACATCAAAGTTGCAATGAGATGGCTTTCGCAAATCGGGAAACTGATCACTAGGTCCTCAAACATCGAATGAATTATGAAAATGGGTTGTTAGCATGGTATAACACAACATATGGTTGGCCATAGTTTCCATTTTCTTTCCGTGAACTCGTCGACCTCTTGATGTCTACGACTTGATGGGAGTAGAGTTCCCAGCACACAGAGGAAGAACTAGTAAGCATAAATCTCGTTCACTGAGCTATGTAAGTACCCTAACACCTCGACAGCCAAGTTGGAAACCGAGCTAACGAGCCTATTCTCCATTCCGTTCTATGTTGAGGACCCCACCGGTATCATAGGACTGTCAGGGCGGGGGTCCGTCCATCCGGTGCTGTCACCGCAGCTAGACGTATCTGCACAAATTACATGGATCCCGTAATCGTGCAATCGTACCCGTACCCTGTATCAGATAGAAGCCTCATATTCATTAGTAGCTAGTAGTTTCGAATCGATTTTTTGGATCCACACCCATTGAGTGGTTTATGTGCATGTGGGGAGGAGGCACAGAAGGAGTCAAGAAACCGGTACCTGGGTCCTGGGAAGGTAAGAATGCGGAGGCGTTGTCCTGGACTCCCACACGTTGAAGTGCTAATAAGAGTGAGATGGAGGGTTAGGTGTTCTTGTCTGCTTGTAATTGCTGGGTGGCTAGACTGTTTTGAGTACAGGGCTAATGAGTATACGTAGTTGCTAGTACACGTTCGTAAGGTAGATCCTGGGTGCCACAGGGAAATATATTGCGCTGCGTTTATGGAGCGTTATAACGTTAAGTGGGATACCAAGAGTGGATAGTGCCACTTGGAGGCTTTTATCAGGCAATTTGCAGCCGGGCGATGCCTAAATCAACGACCACGAGAAACCGCCCTACAGAATTTCGCGCATCATGGAGCATCATAGTAACATGTTGGGTTTCAATTGTCCGATCATACTCACATAGAGTACAGTACATATATCACGTCTGATACCGGCCTGGAGTACTCCGTCGATTGCCGTTATCCACGGCCACGGCGGTAGACGTTGCGCATGTCCCTCTAGTACTAGTCTCCGTTTTCGGATAAAGAGGGCTCGGGTACGTACAACGGCATATTCTCCAACAGAACTACGAAGCTTTATTCAACGCCCAAGGCAAGGCCAGCAGGGCTGTCACGCACCACAATCTACATACAGAGTAGGACTCCATCCGTTGGTTTGTTTGAAAAGTTCTCAAATGCCCAATCACATATATATGTACAATTACCGAACTGGAGAAGTACTAACTACTCTACATAGTATCAAATGATTGAATATCCCAATTAAATCGCAGTGTTACGTCTTAGCGAGAACATTACTTTAGCAATCGTCACCACCGCCACCACCGCCATCACTACTGCCTTTGCGACATCCGTGATTCTTAGTAAGCTGCTGGAGGAACTCCCGGCCTTAGCCGACTTGAAATTATCTATACACCAGCCGGATGGTCAGCTGATCCGACAAACGTTTAGTGATCAATAGATCGGTCATAACGGATATTAGAGGCCGCCACTAACGTAGAACGGCCCGGTAATGGGCGACATCTGACCGCTTGGGAAAACTGCATGGTTCTTCAACTCGGTCGAGCGAGAGAAGCTTAAGTGAAACACTGGTATGGTTCTAACAAGGTCAATATACTTGGGAATACAGTGGTATCTTATCATTCTTAAGTTGGGATTATGGAGAGAATCGAGACTAGCGCTGGATGGCATTCTGGTTTAGATCAAAGGGTGAATTCGTTATTAATTTTGAAGTCAAGACATGTCGCGGCATGGCGGGTGTTTCCTGACTTATCGGTAGAGCGTTTGATAGATGCCGGTTGAAATCCCCTTACTTCTAGCGTACAAGTGAGGAGCCTATCACGTACATAACAGGCACACGGAGAGAAAGAGAGGAGGGCGTTGGAATTTACTCCGGGCCGTCATAAAAGAGAACACAATTAACAGCTAGCACTGCATAGCTGGATCATGCAGAGTATTCACAACTCAACCTACCAATTCATGGCAGATCTTGTTATGCTGTATGGAGCACGCTCGTTAAACGTACAACACGCAGATCGCCTAGGCTAGTGTGCACGCAACGTAGTCTCCATCTTTACAAAATCGGCGGAACCTAGCTTCACCGATCCGTTAGTATTTTTGCTAAGCTTAGCGCATGCTAGTATCGATGTCTTCAGCATTGATACCAGCCTGGCGGATGGACCGGGATCTCCACCAGCCGGCCGGAACTGTTCGGTTCCGGTGGTGGATGTGGGCCGGACCCGCTCATCTAGAATACATTATAGAGTATCTATGGACGACCCGGGCGATCCACGGATGTGCCCACATCTACCACCGACCTGCATATCAATGTGGCGCGCGCACAAATACACCGCACACATGCCATAAAATAGACTCTTCATCTCCCTTCTAGGGCGCTGGGTCTCCGGGCTGTTTCCTTCTTTCTAACGTAATCTGGCACCGTTCATAGCTAAAAAAAACAGCATTCTCAGTACTATTAATTCCAACGTTAGGGAAATTCTAAAGTACCACGCTCTATCACGTCTAGGTTATGCGTTTTGATCCTTTCAAGAGATCTATTCATAATTTGCGGAAGGTCCGGCTACCGCATAGAAGAGGTTCCCGTGATTTGACGTCAAGGACGCTGGCAGACCCGCAGTTGGGCAGGCTTGTGGTTGTTGGATGGGGGTTCAGGGATTGCCTGGGCCGTCCTTGGATGGCCCGAATCCGCCACTGGACTCGAGTAGATCCGTCAGAGGACTGGAGCATCTGGGGTTGAGAGCGTGTCAACATCATCATATCACCTCCGGCCCCTCCGAGCGCACATACCATCAATAGATACAGGCACGGAATGAAGCAACTGGAGTTGTTAGCTGCCTCGGAAGTCTCCAGTTGGGGCTTGGGACTATACGGTGCGTACTCTGAGTCAAGATGTTTCTATTCCAGTGTGATGGGTCTTGGTCGGACCTTATCGATATTGAGAGAACATGATCGAGCGCCCTACAGCTATGAGTCGGAAAATGGGTTGGATATGTTCTTTACAGAGACAGATAGAGAGATTTACCACAATTTGAGAAACGTACTGCTTGCAGATCTCTAGAGAAGTATCCGTTTTAACCATATGGCCATCCACAACGGCTGGAACAAAGAACGGCTGCACGGGAGTGCGAAATAAACAAACAGAATAAGATCTCGTTTAGATAGGTTTATTTAATTAAGTATACAATGAAAATCGTAAAGCTATTGCAATGCAAACACATTAATGACACTGCGACGCCCAATTGCACCACAGACTACATCATCTATCTATGCGACGGCAACCCCTCATCGAGACCTTCGGCTAGCATTGTTTTGGTGATGATGTAACATATGCCATTGCATGCCGAACTCGTTGCCGAAGGACGTCTCACACTCGCGGCAATACAGCCCTTTAGCCGCGCAAGCGTCTATGTGGGCCTGCGACTTGTGATGAGCCATGAATCCCTCGTTCGGTTCGATCTGGAAGTTGCAGATCCAGCAAAACGGACGCTGGTCGCTCTGTCTCGTACTGCCTTGGTTGCCCCCTCCCCTTCCTCTCGTATAACCTCCCCTTCCTCCCGTGTAACCTCCCCTTCCTCCCGTGTAACTTCCCGTTTCTCCCGTAGAGCCTCCCCTTCCTCCCCTCTGACCTCCTCTTCCCCTTCCACGACCTCCACCCCGGGTTCTTGGCTCAAATCCACCGACGTGGGTTTGCCTTCCGCCCAGGCCCGCGCTCGCTTTCTCAGCTTTCCTTGAGCAAGATTCCACATGACCGTTCCGGCCGTTTTGGTCCTGGAAAACCTTGTGACAGATAGTGCACCCACACAACGCGCGGTGTTGAGGGGAATCCTTGACATGAAAGAGTCTATCGCCTTTGTTGGCAAAAGCCAATTGACACGGCTGGCAAATGCATCTCTGCTTTACTTTTGTCCCTGATGGAATTTCACTGACTGCTATTCCTTCTGCCGGGATATTCAGCGGTTGCCGTTGTGGTATGCCTTCTTCGACTGAAATAGTCGGTGCTTGTTGTTGACTGTTTTGATTCGGAATCGGAAATGCCGGGGGTGGTGTTACATCTCTAATGTTGGCATAGTTACTGACTTGGACATTAGCGACTCCGGTTTCGACTGGAAATGGCATAATCGGTGGTGCGGCAGAAGAGCTGGAACCTTCGGGCTCGTTTACGGAGAGATTCGCTAGTAAGCTAGAAGTGGCCTAGAGGAGTCTCAGTGCTGTGCATTGCTAATGGATCAATTATGCGTACCTCGATGTCGTAAACATCACTGATATCTTCCTCCTCTTCTCTCATCTCGGCCTCGATCTCAGCCCCGACCTCGACCCCGCCATAAGCCTCCTCATCATCCTCATCCTCATCATCGTTCTCACCATCAACTTCCTCATCTTCAGTCGCCGATTCCTCGTCGACGTCCTCATCCGCCTGGAATGCTGGTTGACTCGCTCTCATTTCGGTGGTGTCCACGTTGGCGGCAGCATTAGCCGCTCTCGCAGCAGCCGAGACTCGCTTGCGGTGTTTCAGGCTGTTCTTATTGTGAAACTTCAAGGCCTGGCGATCGACAAAAACCTTTTCGCAGACCTTGCAACTGCACCGCTCTCGGTGGAGAGCAGAATGCTTGACATGACTATTGAGGACACGCTTCGCTGGGAAAGCAAGACGGCAGACTCGACAGATGCTCTTCGGGTTCAGCTCCTTTGCCGTTCCTCCACGGAACTTATCGAGCGGTACTCCGATAACCGTTTTGGCTTCCGCTTTCTTGTGGTCACTAGTTTTGAAGTGTCGAACAATCGATGGCATATCGGTGCAGGTGAGATTGCAGGAGATACAGTATGGCAGCATTGGGCCTGGCATGGTGACGGCTGCTGAGTGCGAGGTTTGAAGAAGTGCTCGAGATGGAAACAGTAGGATGTTTAAACAGCTGAAATAGAGTGGACGATGTTGGAAGGCGGGGATGGTGGTAACGGACACCTCACCGTGCGTAAATGTAAATTCAAGGCCACAGACCGGCGACGGCCTTGGCAACACCACAAACAGAGGGTGAGTGATTGTGAATGATTTAGTTATTACACTGATCGAGACGATCCTACGCACGATATCATGATTCCTGACCTTCGGACGAACTGCATTTGACTTGAAATAGCTGCAATTTGATCCACCCCATCTGGGGATGGGGTGGCGCTTGGAGTGATTCCTGAATTCGCGAATAAGTATGACACCCCATCCATGGAATCCACCAATGGGATTGCTTTTTCATTACATGAAATTCGAAAACCTCTAGCTTTCATATGCATATATGACCCCTACATCCATAGTGAGGTGACCCTGATATTCCAGAATACTCTGCACAATAACGTATAAATGGCGGCACTTTGATGATTTCATAAGTATGACAGGCAGGACTCGGAGGAGATTGGAGCAGGGCTACCCTGTCGACACATACTCGCGTATAGAGGTGGAAAATCGTGTAGATTCTAGTGCACAAAGTAAGGGAGAAAGAGGTAATATACGTTAGGAGTGAAGCTAGGGCAAAACCCCTGACGGGTTACGTCAACAAGGGCAAGAGAAAAGCTTTTTCGGTGGTCATTTTTTTCTGCACTACATGGCTAAACTTCCTTGGGAAGTGTGTGCACGGTGTGGAGAAGGAGAAGGAGGTGGTGGCGGTGGTGAGACAAGCGCTGGCGGCGGCGGTGACTATCAAAGTTTCCACCCTGATCGCGGATTCAGTGAATAGGCTCGGAGTGGGAATCAGGCTAAAAGTGCACTCCTACCAGGCCGCAGCCTAGCCGGCCACTCCGCAGGAGCAGAAAAACCAAGATCAGAGTTGGCACCGGGAAGACCCGTGGTGAATACCTGCGAGCGCCCCATCGTTTGTATCGACAAATAGCACACGTACACAGTGACTGACTAACAGGTGGCACGTGGTCCTCCATGAGATCTCGAGAGGAGACTGAAAAATTGTGTTCCGACTCATAGGTACTGCAGCTCGTAAGTATAGTATAGTAAATCACTTGGTCAATGGCCGATCAAACATTTCTAATTGAGCCTAAGTTTCAACTGGTAGTTTACGCGATTCCATGAGTCGCATGTACTGACCGATATGGTTTTACTCACATGATGCGGGCAGTTGAGAATCAGTGGCCGAAGGCCGCGGTGTCCAGACAAGAAGGAATAAAATTTCGAAAACTAGTCTTTAGTGGTGGCAGAAGAGAACCTTAAGATAGTGATGCCACTTGCTTAATTTTATACTGATTGAATGGCAATTCCAGATCAGAAACAGTTGTATCGGTTCTGCTGTATCAGTTCGTATATTTAATCAAGAAGGGACACGATTTTGTAGGAAGGCTATACAGCGCATAATCGAATATCGCTTTAATAATAGTCACGGCCGCGGATGCTGCATACATATCAACAACCTCCATGTGCCTTGCACTAATGTTCAAGGCGCGACACGTGCTTATGCAGACATCGCACGGGTGGCAAATGCACAGCCAGCGATAACACCGGTGGCGATAATTATATAATCTTACATTCAATCATGCACTATCACTCGATACGCGACGAATCCAACGTGTTGCATAAATAGATCTGACCGATGATGTAACCGATGATGGAGCTGACTGCACACCACTCTCTTGTATATAGTTCGAGTCTTTTTCTTCTTTCTCTCTTTACACTTAGTATCTTAATCTATACACACGGTTCTCCCCTCATTATTTCAACACAACGGTATCAACTACAACTATTATACAGTCACATACACTGTCTTTATTTTGTTCACACACATGCAGAGTGCTTTCACCACTGGCTGCGAGAGCAGACATCCCCGGTACTGATTGAATCGCACATTCGACATGTACAGTCGATGGTTTGGATAGATAACGATGCGGGCCATTATTGGATGAAATTTTGATACGCAATTCTCCGAGAGGTGCCTCGTTTGAATAGATTATTGGGCGATGTCATCCTACAACTGCATTGGAGAACGTACAAGGCTGGTACGGCAGTATTTTTGAGAGTCGGGTGCAAATACAAGGATCACGAAGTCATGTGCACTGGATCCTTACAAGCATACCAGGTAGCCAGAGCCGCAAAATAGGGCTCGGAGAGCTAGCAAAATAAGTCCTTTTGAGCCCACGAAAACTATACACCAACATTATGTTGCCATAATGCCTCTTAAAAGGCTCTGAAAAAATTGTGCAGGCATCAGAAAACCTGGTCTGTGATATGTCGTTCTCGGGCGCCGGCAAAATGAATTCGAGTCTGCTGTTCGACACACAAATCTTTCTTGAAAATGGGTTATAACGTTATAATTAGAGCTCCTGCAGCTTGGCAGCGCTAGCTTGGCAAGTGACCGTACTCTAGTGGGTTAATTATGCATTCGCAATGCTCAGGACAATTGAAAAGAAGTTTAACTTTGTAGATAAGGGTTTCTTTTACACTTATATCATTTTCGTGTGGAGCTATCTTCTGGTGTTGGCGGATTTTTTACACCAAAATTTTAGCAGTAGTGCACCTGATCTTTACAAGCACAGTTATGATCCTTGTATTTGAACCCAGCCCTCAAAAATACCGTCTCGTTCCCAGGATTTCGCCTCGCTCCACCACACGAAAAAAGATGTGTAACCACCCCACCACCCAAATCAATCGTCTCTGATGCTGAATGAAGTATGTTTAATTCCATCCCATAACCCTCTTGTGGGTTCTTCATTTGTTGTCATGGAGTATCTAATAGTAATTCTTGTGTTTTCTTGCACGCGGCGATCTATTCGTATTCACGACTTTTGTCCGCGGCCTCATACATACGGACAAATCAAGAGTTAGGAGTGCGTGGACAAAGCTGGTCTTCAGTGCATGCTGGTCTTTGCCTTACCCTGCAGCACCCTGTCGCACCCTGCAGCTCCGATCCAAACATTGTCAATCAGAGTTAGGTACAAGAACATGATACCTCTTTGTCGCAAACTGCAAAACTCTTCCACTCCAGTATGCAGTCTTCAAAAACTCCACAGCTGACGCTGGTGCTGTGCTTAGGCAAGTGACCGAGTAACTACCTCTCATTCTGATCCCCCCTTCAAGTCTCGATAGAACGCAAAACAGGTTGGAACCTACGGGTCTAACTCAACTGCCAAGCAGTACAGCCTACAGACAACTGTACCCTGCTTGGTGGGCATTGAGTGACCGAATACTTGGAAAACAAAAGGTCAATAGCTCTATAGCGGAACAGGCTGGTATGCATACGGGCGATGGGGCGATGCGAGATATGCTGTCATGTTGCACAACCAATCAGGTCGCCGGGGAACCCGCCATATCGATTTTAATGAATAGCTATTGGGTATGTGGTCGATGGCCGATGATGTTGAGGTATCTCAACTAGAAACAAGCAAACAGCTCACCCCGCTGAATATCATTGTGGCTGGCCCCACCTTTATTTAGATTCTTCACAATTTGTCCCAACCTTTCGCACATCAAGAATCTCGAGATTTTGACAATTTGACAACATATCGATATGCAACACCTATTGAAACCAGCTGAATCTCTGGGTGATCAGGTCAGAGACTGGAAATATCGCAAATCACGATCTCGGTCACCACCTCGCTCTCCGGACACATGCACTACAACAGGCGTCGACTATCAATCATCAAGCATCCCTTCGGGAGTGGACAGTGCATCGATATCTACTGAATCACAATCTACAGATGGTCGCCCCTCTTCGCAGGATCTGGCACACTCCCCCAACTGCTTTCAGTCTGCCAAGTATTGCGAATCGAGGGATATCACACTTCTGACATCAATGAACGATGCTGCAGTCACACCTTCGGTACTCGGTGTCTTAACAATCGCAGGAGAATATGCAACGAATAAATCCGGTTCTCCAACATATGCTTTAGACAGTTTTGCACCAACGAATCGGGTTCGTCGCTATCCAGCCTCGCATTCCCAAATTAGTGAGCTGAAATGATCCATAGGTCCCTCTTTTACAACTCCCCGAAGACGATAGCAGCTTGTGGCGAAGGGCGTTCGATAATCTACCAAACGAAGACCAGAAAATGTTCAAGCTCGCAGAAACCGATCGCAAGGACTACCGCAGAAGCTTTTGGACATTGCAATACAAAGACGGGACCTCTATCGCCAAAAAGGATGGAAGTTCACATTTCGGGGAAAAGATTTCATCATTCGGGATTTGGTGGATAAAGTGATCTCCTGGGTCAAAAAGTTCGAAGCCGTTGGGGATACAATTGTTCAGTACGACCCATACCACGCAGCACTGCCGTGGGCCGGTGTCAAATTTATCTTACAAGCATGAGTGCTTGCTACTTCTAATATGCAACTCTAACAATGATAGATCGCTGTAAATTACCAAGAAACAATGGGAGCCGTACTGTTAGGGATTGAATGAATTGCCAAGTTACTCGTGCGATGCGCAATATACGAGCGATTGTACCTCTGCCTTACATCAGGACCACTTAACCGGTTGGGTATTGAGGAGAATCTTGCCAAGTTGTATACGGCTATCTTGCAATATCTGGTCGATGCGATGCGTATCTTGCTGCGAATATCTGAGGGTAACTATAATCTGCGCCCTGCTATTGAAACTTTCTATGAAATTCATCTGACGTATGAGATATGTTGCAGTGCGTTTGATATCCGGGCTAGTTGAGTTTGATAGAATGAAAGCCCGTCTTGATACCATTGAAGAACTTGAGACTCGACTGCGGAAAGAGATCGATATTGCTGAAGCAGAGAGTAAGTGGTCAATCAGATGCCTTATACATTTTAAGCGACGGTTGTCTAAGATCCAACTTCTAGTTCAAAGAGATACTCTGAAAATATTGGAAGGTCAGCTGTGCCTGAATATCGGAAGGGAATGTTACTGAACCCAATTGCGAAAATAGATCACATGGCGAGCCTTTGGGAAATTCTGGAAGAGCTGGAGAAGCCAATCGACAGAATTGACTCGAACGTTGCGCTTGCATGCGAAGTGCTTCAAGGTTGTCCGCCTTTAACTATACTTACGAGACACCGTATATACGTATTAACACTCAAGCCTAGAACAAAAGCGAGGACAGATACTGTTGTGGATTTCTCAAATTGAATATGAAAACCACCATCAAAACATTAAGGAGGGGCTGTTGGTTGACACAGGAAGACTGTGGTGTGCTAGAAGCGTAGTGTTTATTCTCTAATTGTCACGATCTATGTATACACAGAGTTGAGCCGCACACGTGACCAACGTACACCCTACATCCACCTCCCCCTACAAAAGCTTTCCACCTGAAAAGAAAGGAAAAACGCTCCACAAACCTCACTCTTGAATAGCCGCTATCCTCGCGCTCCTCCTTGTCGGTGGTAGCCCCTTGATTTTGGCTGCCCACGGTCGGGTTGTTGTGGCTGGCTCCCGCGGTGCGGAAGGGACTGCAGGGCGTAGGTTGTTCGGAAGGAGTTTGTTCAAACTCTCGTGGTTCATAGTAATCGCATACTCCCTGACTGTCTCCTTGCCTCCGAAATGGGTGAGGTTCGTCAGCGGCTCCCAAGTCCATTCCTCCTCCTCCGGTTGCCCTTCCCATTCGACACGAAGCAGGACTTTGCCATTGTCGTCGATTGACCACTCGCGGATTACTTGCATACCCTGCACGACATCACCGCTCTTGGTGACTCTGATCGGTGGCGGTGTCGCCTGCGGTCGGGATTCGTCGATCGTACAACGTTTAAACTCACTGACGTTATAGGTCTTATGAATTCGGAGATGCTCCGGATGTCGGTGATCACGAAGGCATTGCCATTGCCGCGCTGCATGCCGAGGGTGTATGGGCCGACATACCGTTGTTGTAAAGCCTGACTAAGTCGAGCGCCAGGCTCGTCGGTTCCAGGTGCAGCAGCTCCGTAGCTCAGTGGCATGTTTCTGGTATTTATCATCACACGGTCGCCAGTCTGGAAGTTGTGTGGCTGTCGTTTCTTATTGGCTTCTGCGGCTTGGGCAGTTTGTGTTAGGGGTTGTCCCTTAGCAGGTGCACGAGGTACGGAGGATGTCCATGGCAATCTGCGGTTGATCACCTGTCACTATGGATGGTCAACATCACGCCCGCAGCTATCCTATCCTCTGAGCGACGAAGCTACGCATATCCAATACCGAGCCCAGACAAAGCGGAATGATTAACCTGTGCAAGGGCAGTGCACCTTATCGATCGAACAGCAATAGTCACGACACTTAGCTGGCAGATTCATCAGACCCGGACACTTAGGGCGGTATGCTACTATATGCCCAGGTCCCCGATAGTTAGGGACGTCATGAGTTGATGAAGCACAATCACACCATTGCGGGGACTTACGGGTCAGCCGTGCATGATTGTTTCAACCAGAATTACTTTACCTTATCAGCAATATGGGACAGCCGGCTAGAGCGGGGTACGCCTCTACACTCTCCGGCAGGCACACGTCAGAGCTCGAGAAGCGGGACTTTACTATGGGGATAACTATACAGTCTAGGGACTCCATATGTTAACTGCGCCCCGGTAGTTCAATCTACCTATTGACAGCTTGTGTGTGGGTCGTCATTTCCGAGTAACGGCAGTTCTTG
>MU122235.1:25415-35416 GCA_014904905.1 Wilcoxina mikolae CBS 423.85 | reverse complement strand
CGAGTAACTCGCTCTATAAAAGAACCGCCTTTGCACCTGCAAAGTAAAACATCAAGCTCTAGCAGCAATCCACAGTCAGAACACACCAGCGGACAAGAATTTAAAATATTATTAAGTTTTCTACTTTAAAGAAATATATGTCTTTACACTTTCGAGATCTTGACTCTATTGTTCTTTACGCACACACACTTTGTGAACGAGCAGTCACGCATCACGATTTCTGGTACGCACGCGGGTTTATCTCGCACTACGATATCGCCTTTGAATATTGTTACTGGTTTTACACTGGTGAACTTCCTTCAGCTTATTACACCAGTCCTTCTGAGAACGAGGAAGAATCGTATTCCGAGTTCTTGCACGACGAGGAAGATTTTCAGGATACCTACGACTTCTAGAAAGTAGGCGGCCTTACTTACGACGGTGGTTCGGTCATAAGTATCCCCGTAACAGTTTGGGCGATTGCAAGTTTATTGCGCAGCTGGGCCAGAATATTTGCCAAGGTCGTCACGAAACTGACTGCCTGTTGTCCTCCTGCTCGTGCCACAGCCCCGCCGTACGAATTCGAATTTGCAGAGGTCATTGCAGCCAGGACATCAAGCGGCATTCGCGGAACAAAACCAAGGTCAGCCTCAACCTGCGTCATCTCTGTCGCCTTATGCTTGCTTGCATTGTACGCGAACTCCGCCAGTGGCAGCAGCTTGGTCCAATTTCTCTCGTTTCCAGCGGCGAAGGTTCGGAGATACCGTTCGACGATGCTGTTGACCTTTTCCGCAAGTCCGTCGGTCTGTGGATGAAAGGCCATTGACATATGCAACTTGGTTCTCCATATCTCGTTCAAATGCTGCCAGAAGTCGGATGTAAATCTGACGTCTCGGTCGCTGACAATACATTCTGGGATTCCATGCAGTTGGAAGTAGACATCAATAAAGATTTCTGCGAACCATTGAGCTGTCAGGTCCTTCTCTGTTGTAGCCGTCCAGATGGCTCTTTTCGTCAAGCCATCGACGAAGGTAATGATAGTGTCGTTTCCGTTGCTAATCGGAAGCTTTGTGATAAAGGTGATGTTGACTCGCTGCCATCTTGTGCTGGGGACGTCCAGTGGCTGTAAGAGCCCATATGGCTTCTGATTCATCGACTTGGCTCTCGCGTACGCAGCGCATCCCCTAACATACTGTTTGACAGTCTGATACTGACGCGGCCAGAAGAATCGCCGCCCCACTGTTGACGCTGTCCTATCGATTCCAAAGTGTCCGCCGACCGTCGAGTCGTGAGCCTCATGTAGGACTTTATTCTGGAGCTCTTTTGGAATACAGAGGCGATCGGTCGAACGGTGGAGTATCAGACCCTCATCATTGATCCAGTTATGTCGTGCTTGGTCTCGTCGTTGCTTCTTTTCGCTGGGAGTTCCATTGCCGGGGTTGACACCGGAGAGTTGACGGTATACCATGCCGAAATATGGGTCTGTAGGATATGTCGCTCGTATTTCTTCCATCCAGCCATCGTCCTGAATGACACTTGCATGCATAAGCTCTCCTGTGCAGTCACCGCTCTCGAAACTTAGCTCTGTTACTGGCTGGCTGGCCCCAGGTCGTACTGTTCGTGGTAGTGGAGGATCCTTGTAATCAGGTCGTCTGCTGAGAGCGTCCTGGATGTAGTTCCGTGCGCCTGGAAGGTACTCAATCTCGAAGTCGTATTCCATCAGTGTCTCCAGGAGTAGCATTTGTCGACTTGTCAGCCGTGGTTGTTTAAGAATATGCTGCAATGACGAGTGGTCTGTTTGTACTTTGAACTGGTCACCACCGTGTAAGTAGAAGCGCCAATGTTCGATCGCATCCTTGACTCCCAGCAGCTCTTTGTTGTAGGTAGAATAACGGGTTTCGGCATCGTGTAGCTTGCGGTAGAAGTAGGCAATGATTCTGTCCGTCCATTCGCCAGTGGTTTCCTTTTGAAGCTGCCGCAGAGTGGCTCCAATTGCGAAGTCTGATGCGTCCGTCCGCACCAGGTACTGGCCGCATTCCTTCGATGGGAGTGCGAGTGCCGGGTGGGCTAGCATGGCCGTCTTAAAAACGTCGATGGCGTTTGTCACATGTTTCCACTGTTCCGGATCGTTCCGCACTTTGTTGAACTCTGCTGGGGTTACGTTGAGCAAGGCAGTCACAGGAGTGGTGGTCTTTGCAACATTCTTGACGAAGCGACAATAGATACTCGCGAGTCCGACAAAGCTGTGCATTTCTTTGGGAGTCGCTGGATCGGGCCAGTCTGCAATCGTGGCGATTTTCTCAGATGTCATTGAGACACCACTTCCGTTCACCTTGAAGCCAAGAAAGGGTGCTTCTGCTCGGCCGAATTGACACTTCTCGCTCTGCAATCGAAAACCCTCCCGGCCGACAGAATCCAATACTGCTTGCACATGTTTCTCATGAGATTCTTCATTCATGGAGCAAATCATAATGTCGTCCAGAAAGACGATGCAGTAGCCGCCGTCGATGTGTTTCGGTAAGAGGTCAGTCATTAGCCTCATGAACTTGCTTGGTGCATTTGCCAGTCCGAACGGCATCACTAGCCACTCATACAGACCATCCGGGCCAATAAACGCCATCTTCTCGATGGAGTCAGGGTGCATGCGGTATTGATGGTAGCTGCTGTGGAAGTCCAACTTGGAGAAGCACTTGGCACCTTGTAAGCGTGTAATAAGGTCTTCCGGGTGCGGAAGTGGAAATCGGTCCTTGATTGTAATCTTGTTGAGAGCCCGGTAATCCATGCACATGTGCCATTTGCCTTCGGGTTTTGGAACAAACAGCACAGGTGCCGCGTAAGGGGAGTGCGAACTGCGAATTTTACGTTTCTCCAGCAGTTCAGTTGTCTGTCTCTTATATTCCTCCCACTCCGCGGCTGTCTGTCGGTACGGGCTCCGGTGTGGTGGCTCTATTCCTGGAATCGTACAAATTCGGAAGCCGCATGCCGAACGTGCGGGAGGGAGTCCTTCCGGCTCCAGGAAGAGGTCGTGGTACTGCTCCCGAACTCGCTTCTCAAACTCTGACAACTCCTCCACTCCCATTTCTGATGCCATGCATTCCGCCCATATCACTGCACACTCAGCCTTGAACGTGGCCTCGTCGACAATCTCTCCGATCACTACCTCGTTGTAAGGACGTACGTCCTCGTATGGATAGATATGCGTAGATACGGTTGCAAACGGGAATAAGTGATAAAGATATCAATTGTAGAGTATGTAAGTAAGATAATCGCTAGCGTGCCAAAAGCACTTCGCGAGGTGATTATATATGAAGGGTGCTTACTCGGCCTTAGCAGCCAAGTGCATCTGGCGAGGGCCAAGTGCGCTTGAGAGCCAAGTGCACCTGACGAGGGCCAAGTGCGCTTGGGAGCCAAGTGCACCTGGCACCGCCATTACATCATCCCCCTCTTTATCAGCAGACCTCCTGGGCTGCAACATATATATACATAAAGAAAGACAAGATTAGGTGTGTACGCCTTCGTACGTCTGCATAAGTCCCGCGACCGATTGGTGCCATCGCGGCGACCTCACGGCGGATTCGGTGCACGGGGAAATCCACCTCCAGTGGTAGGTGGTAAAACCCGTGCCGACGCCATTTATACCGGGCCGAGATCCATAAGAAACGAAAAGAAAGAGAAGAGAAGGAAACGTCCAATTGACCCTGATTCCTCCAAGTCCACCTTCGAATCGAAATCGCTCCAGCAGCAGGCCTCGTTCCAAGCCCACTCCTTCCAATCGAAGCCGCTCTGGCAGGCTTGCAAGTCCATGGTTCCGAATATCCAAGTGGACTTGCAGTTTCTCCGAATCCAAGCAATTGATCTCCGTAGTGCTGGCTCGGTGATGCTCGAATCGGTGGTGCTATTGGCCGACTTCGGGCGTCATTCGGCATCGATATATCGTAGGTGACACATGATATGCCGGACCCGACTTCCGACTACTCGATCAATCGATCGTATACGATTTCTTTCGTTGAACGCGTTCGTGAACGTCATCTGAGGGTCAGGCCATCGCGGCCGGTATCGCTTCTCTGCAGCAGTTAACTAGCATAATTGCATGATGTACTTATCTTGGTCATAGCTGCTGCTCTTGAGAGCTCTCGAATTCGTATGATCTCTCCAATGTGCTTTCGTATATCCAAACACACGGCAGGCCTGATCGGTGATAGCCTTCGCTCTCGGCATTGATATGTATCTCACCGATTGGCTCCAGGTTGACTCGTATATCGGTTATCGGGATTTGACTTTCCGTAGCCATTCTGCTTCAGATCCAGTGGTGGTTGACTTGTGTCGGTCTCATTCGAGTTGCGGTATCTAACTCGTAAGTGTGCCATAAGGTCGTACTCACAGGAAATCAATTATGCTTCCGCTCCAGGTGCATCAAGGCAGTCATTCTCCATGCCTTCGACTTCTGAATCCATGAAAGTAGTGAGTTTGCACACGTCATGCCCTTCCGAGCCTAGCTGTAGGGCGCGCACCCTAAAACCTAGCCTGATACGGTTAATCACCACTATCTGCGGCGACGTCAATTGATTATCGTCATGGCTTCGTTTGGTGCTCTCGGAGATAAAGGCCAATTGCAGAGCATATTCATTCGTTGATATATCTAATTCGTAAGCATCCCGTACAAGGTCATAGTTACCATTCGATTGAGCCTTGTAAATAATCCAAATACTGTTAGCCTTGAGAACCACTCTGAACTTCGTTCTATGATAACTCCATTTCGTATAATATCTCTGATCCGGTAGCCATCTCGACTGTATGTCGGTAGTCCCATCGGTAGGCTTCGCCTCCATGATAATTCCTTGGCGTCGTAACTGTTGACTTCTCTGGTGTACATAACCGTGACGGTACTTGGTGCCAGCACTTCCGGTGCGGTAATCGTTTGCATTCGGAGTCGTTTCTGAATATCCGGTACGGTTATCCCTCTCTTTGTGGTCGGAGATCCGTCAACGACTCTCCAATTCCGATGCTGATCCTCGTATCGATTCGCGAGTCGATCTTAATACCTCCAATTGCTATCGTGGTTCGATGAGTAAATATCTGCGAACTGTATCCGGGATCTTGATTCCGATCATTTCGTCGGTACGTCCTAAATTTGCATATGTGCGCATCTGCACTCAATTGCTAGTCTCGTAGCTTGTCATCTAAAATAAGACTTTCTTAAGAAAGGGGAAAGTTCCAAACGTAACCTCGCCATATAAATAAATTGACCTATCTCCGGCCATGACCATCCGTCTCCGGCTATTCGTTCCGGAACGTGCAAATTTGTACTCGTACAGTCCACCTTTCGTGGCTTCTCCTGTAGCTTTGTGAGCTCCATAAGGTCATCTTTACTGACCTTCATGCACTTAAGATCGGCTTTCGTACGACCGTCTTCTTCTCATCCAGCCCGAGAAAGATAGTTCTTGATCGCACTTCCGTAATCCATCCGGTGACATAACGTCCATCATAAGAAAACACCCACTCATTGATCCGTCCATATGGCATGGGATCTTAAGTCCAAATCCAGGATCCGGCTCTTGAGCACGTGATCGTATTCCACACTATTCGGGAATCCATATGGCAGCACTTCTGCCCACAAATCGTTGCAGAGCATTAGGCTCGTACGATCATAACCACCAAAAGGATGCCTCATTGCGCCGTGGTGACTGTTGCAGTCTCCAGCCCGTTTGTTTGTGGATAAATCGTCATTTGACATGGTATCGTCGTTTCGTCGACCATCATTTCGATCGTCTTTTCATCGATTCGGATGCAATTCGTTGCAGTAACCGTATGTGACTTGTAAAGTCTCTGCAGCATTATCGATGCATTCAGCGTTCCGAGTGCCTTTTCGTCATTTCCGCGGGTATCTATCATGTTTTGACATGGCTTCGCGTTCCGGCATTCCGTCTAATCGTAGTTAGATATCATCTCTAACGTCCGTACTGGGTTCGTATGACCCCGTAACTGCTCCATATGTGTGTTAGCCAATTGTATGTGCGAAAGATGGAGCGGTAGATGTTGCGGAATCCAGGAGGCCTTGTCATTAACGGGTTATCCTCAATGGGAACCCCCGCCGTCCAGTACTCCTTTCTTTGACTCGGCGAGCCGGTAGCAGTCATTCAAGCACCGTCACTGTGTAACTCTTCTGCCGCAACTACCGCCGCTGCTCCCTGCTCGCCCATCCAGCGCCTGGTGCCTATCTCACCGTCGGTGATGCTTTCCATGGTCGCTCCCAGCAGCCCTGTACGAACTCCCACTCTTAGGAAGAACGTCCATCGACGACCTCTCCTCTGGCCAATAGATCGTCGAAGGCAGTAGCTCCAAGTATTTGAATATCCGGAGTACAGCCACCTTCGGAACACGTCTCCTCCCTAGCCGTAGATCCTGGTGCATTCCCGAGGCATTCTGGTTGGTCTGCCCGGTCCACTGCCACCACTTCCGCTCACCCCTGGGTTCGCAGAGCCAAAAAGTCGACCGCGTTGGCAATCGACGTCAGGATTCCTGGACTTGAGCCAAGACCACCCCAACACCAGCTCAAACAGTGCATCCACCGCGGCTGCCACCATTTGTACGAAATAAGCTCACTCAGCGAATCACGTACTTGTCACACCCAATTGGGACTGTCTGACAACCAATAACGTCCATTCCCACTTGGGGATACGACAAGTATCAATTGAACCTCAAACTGTATATACATACGGAATCCGCTGGTCTCCGAAGAGTGCCCAGACGGTTCCCCCACCAATAGCCCCGTGGATCCTCAGATTTCCGACTATAAACCAAATCATCTCCGTCGTATTCCTAGGAATCCGCTTCGTATGCCATCGTATGGGCACATATCCGTATTCGCTCGTTTGGCGATACGGTTTCGTTGACTTGTTCGACGAAATTGAATAGAGCTGGCACTGAAGGCTTCCTGCTAGCCACTTCAGAACCTTCGGGGTTTATACTTCTCATTCGGAGTTGTAGCACGATCCGCGATCGCTGCTCCACTATCTTAAACTTTGTCCGTCAATAGACGAATGATGTTCATAATCATAACTGCCTAGGTAACTCGTTCGGATTCGTAATCATAGAGCCGTGGCTTCCGTCTGCTTCTGTGGCTAGTTCGAATCGTATGTAATTGTGTAATCTCGTAAGGCCGTTTACGGCCTCGCATGACTTCCGTACCCGTAACTGAAAACTCCTAATGGCACCCGTAACGTAGATAACTCGATTGAGTCTCGAAGAAGGGTAATCGTGATCGTAATTGCCATTGGTGGCATCGATCGATCGTTCGGCGATCTCGTGCTTCGATCTTCCGTAAATGAGGTGATTCTCGTAGCATTCGGCCTTCTCGGGTCTGTAGGTCTCGACCGTGTGTAAATCCGCTGGCGAAATGCTGATCCTCCGTAGGCGCACTTCGCTCGACGAATGTGCTCGTTTATGCTTCGTGCAATTGTGGTCTTATCGACTCACTTCGTCGTTGTAGGCTTGTCTATTGTCGTCGACTTCGCGTCGGGTATGAATTTTGACGAATTGACGAGTTCAAGAGTATCATCGATTACGGCTTCGCCAGCACTTCATGCTCGATTGACTGGCGTCGATAGTATCTGACTCGTCTCGATAGTTCGCATGCGATTGCGCTCGTCGGACGAGGTTCGAAGAATCTCTGGAGTAAGGCCGGTTTCGGCATTGCCGGTGACGCGTCTCTCGGGGTCACTTAGGCTTCGGAATCATTCCTGTAATCGTCAATTGACTCAAATGGGTGGTACTTATCCGATCTCGTCGCTCTCGCGATTGGTAGCCTATTTGTGGAATGGTGATCGACCTCGACTGACTTGGTCGCTGACGCGTCTCTGGCCAACTGGCCTCCGGGATCAACTCGGGATCGTCTCTGCTACTATCAGCCTCAATTGGGTATTCTTATCAAGACTCTCTGCTTCTGCAATTGGTAGCTCTCAAATCCGTATGATTTCTCGTTCGGATGTGTCGCGACTCGTTCGAAATCGTCATGTGGAGTAGGTGACATCACACTCGAGGCCAATTGACTTCACAATCGTCTCTGCGGCAGTCAATTGACTCGATTGAAGGGTATACATATCCTGATTTCGTCAATCTAGTGATGATACTCGTTGTAGGTCGAGAATAGGGTTTTCAAGTTTTCAGGAGTGCCTATCATGGCAGGTAACGCGTCTCTCGGGACTGATTGACGTCTAAATCATCTCGGAATCGCCCCTACTACCGTCAATCAACTCAATTGGATGATTACTTATCTTGTATCGACAATCTAGCGATAGTTCTCGGACGCGGAGGTTACGGCGTGTCGCCACGTGTCGAAAAGTAAGGAAATCACGAAATCCCGTGAGCGAAACGTATCTGGTGACTGAAAAGCGATTATAGTGTAAGGACGTACGTCCTCGTATGGATAGATATGCGTAGATACGGTTGCAAACGGGAATAAGTGATAAAGATATCAATTGTAGAGTATGTAAGTAAGATAATCGCTAGCGTGCCAAAAGCACTTCGCGAGGTGATTATATATGAAGGGTGCTTACCCGGCCTCGGCAGCCAAGTGCACCTGGCGAGGGCCAAGTGCGCTTGAGAGCCAAGTGCACCTGACGAGGGCCAAGTGCGCTTGGGAGCCAAGTGCACCTGGCACCGCCATTACACTCGTCCACCATCTCTGCCCCAAACTCCATAGCCAGCAGCTCCATTGCATTGTAGGCTTGAGTCCCCCCTGGTATCTCAGCGGTCGGCGTCTCTGCCGTTGTTGTCATCAATTCGGAGTTTCTGCCCTCGTCTTTCCTCAGCCCGTCTATTGTATATTTGAACCGGCTGCCGTCTCTGTCGCCGCCGAGCCATAATCGATTCTTGTTGTAATTGACATGATGCGGAACCTCCTCCATCCAGTCTTTGCCGAGGATGATATCATATTTCGCTAGCGGATAGACCACGAACCATCCCACGTACTGGAGTCCACCGATGTCCAGCTCCAGGCGTACCTCTTTCAATGGCAGAGACTCCACCCGTCCAGCGGTTGTTAGCTGCATGTCACTGCGGTGTCGTGTCTTCGGTTTGCCTGCGAGCTTCTGTAAGAAGTTCGAACTAACAAATTTGTGGCTAGCCCAGCAATTGTGGAGGGTATATGCCGCCACCTCTCTTCTTCTCTTTCTTTCTCTCTCTTCTCCTGAGTGGCTCGATGGGTACGACACGGGGAGGTTAAAACGAAGCAGATTTGAGCTGTCACTTTCGGAGTAAAACAACTTGATATTAACACTCTTACGAGTTCTATTTTTTGCCGCCCTAGCCTCCTCGTTCGTCTCTACCGTCTCCCTTGCCTTCAGAGGTGCCGTGCACTCTGCAGCACCTCCTAGGCATTTCCCGCCTGCTGTCCCCCCTGACTTCCCGTCTCTTGACTTTGTACTGCCTCCGCCGCATTAACCTCTCGTTGGTGTCTCCCTCGGCCACCATGGTCCACACCACCGTTTCCACCACCACCATCAGGAAAGAATCCCTGCGCCCGGGCATATTAGTCACGCCCGGACGTCGGTGGTGTGCCAGGAGCGCCTGGAACGTCGGAAGGCAGGGTAACATGTACGTCCACGATGATACGATGTGAGGTACTGCGAAAACGACCCCTGGCGCTGTGTATTCACACGGTTGCATATCACTCTGCGCAGTGCCTTGGGACGCTTGATATACCGTGTTTTTCGTCTGGTCGGTGCAATTGCATGGCGCTTGGTGCTCGGTGGCAACACTGCTCTGGGCATCGTAATGACGATTCTATGCAAGGCATATTTCACCATAACTTTGCTTGCGTCCATGTCTTGGCTGGACGCAATCAACTTGAAGGTCTGCCTATCGGTGGTCGGTGCTCAGGGCATTGTAATGACGATGCTATGCACGGCATATGTCACCATAAGGTCATTTTCCATGGAGAACCACTTTGCTTGCGTCCATGTCTTGGCCGGATGCAAGCAACTTGAAGGTCTGCCTACCGGTGCTTGGTGCTCGGTAGCAAC